>VYZV01018621.1:0-10000 GCA_013401275.1 Pandion haliaetus | reverse complement strand
CCAAGGAAAACATTGCTTGCTTTCCTCCAGTTTAAGACCAGCAAAAGGCCGGCCTTGAGAGCCAAGGTGGATTTCCCAAGCGCCAGGTGGTCCCATGCAAGGTCGGCCCCAGCCGTCGCACCCTGACGTTGCGGGCGCAGGCATGCGCGAGCACTGCCAGGAGCCAGAGCCCAGCAGCACTTGGTGTATCAACCACCATGCTGTCATCCTCTACTCTTGCACGGTGCAATGCAGCAGTGGTGAGCACGCTCTCGTGGAGCACCGCCGCTATAGTGCAAAGTTCTCCAGAAAACACTGGCTTAAGCTATTCCTCCTGCCAGAGGAGTTCTTTTGCACAATACACTGGTTCTAGAGCAGCACCACTCCATTCGGACCCACATTTATTTCCATTTCATGGAAACACTGCAATATTTCATTGCTAAATTGTGCCTGCAATAACTGCTAAGCCAACTTTTATTCCTTGTCAAAAAGATTGCCTAATTGTTTCAGATTTCTGTTTGGTGGCTGTGTGTTGCTTTACGTCTTCCTCACCCATCAGGGAAAAAGCTGTAATCCAGGAATTATAGGAGAGGAGTAGGCGATGGGGAGCAGTGGCTCCCAGCTTGACCCAGCTTCAATTCTCTAAACCAGCTTGACCCAGCTTCAATTCTCTAAACCACCTAAAGTCCCGTTTTTCCTTCTGTCTTCTCATATATGTGAAGAGTGTGGAATAAAAGTTTCTGTACAGCTCACAGTCATTAAATCAGTGCAACTGCTGGATAAAGGCAATATCAAATGTAAAGTCTTATTAGTTTTATTGACTAAGCAGCTTCATTAGATCCCAAAACGTTCCACCTTCAGCTTCTCCAACCAGGAAGGTCCCAGGTGTGAGAATACAGGGAATGTAAAGAGAATCTGGTAACTCTGATGAGCTGAATGTGCTATTATTTGAAAGCTTGTGGTCTACTGCACCCACTACAGACTGGCCGTGTCCAGGTGCTGCTTGAACACAAAGGCAACCACCCTAAACCCCTGATTTCTTAGGTTGCCTATCCATAAAATGGGTATAAATAGTGGCGGGAGAAGCTTATGTTTCTTTTGCGAACTTTAATTTATTAATGCCTGAATAATGCTTTCAGGTCAGATGGAGAATGTTGTGTAATTATAATAAATAGATATTGACTTCAAAGAGCCTCTGTAGATCTGTGCTTTTTGATCCCTTTCTAAAACTGTAATTATCACTATCCCATAGGCTTAAATATAAAATCATGTGAGTGCAGATATTAATCTGTATTCTGCTGGTGTGTGGTTTTACATTTTCAAGAGGAGGTGGCAAGATACAGGCCCTCAAACGATAACAAGTGTAGAGGGCTGTGTTTTCACTGAGAAATACGGATTTTCTGGGGTGAACTGCAGACTGGTTTTTAGCTGCACTGGCTTCATTGCGGGACTGTGTGAAGGTGCTTGGGCCAGGAGGCTGGGCTCAGCTGGGGCACTGGGCACCCGGCTCCAGGCACTTGTCGGGCACATCCCTGATGCCCCAGCTTGTAATTAATGCACGGGTAATGCCCTCGTCTGGGATAACGTGGCTCTCATGGAGGGTGATCCCAGTTACAGATATTGGCCTGGGCACCTCAGCTCAGAGGCAGACATCACAAAAATACCTGCAGGTCAGGGACTGTATTTTCAACATTAATTTATTCTTTTAAAATTTTGCCTTTTTATATTCTTATCAAGCAAAAAAGGCCAAACAGATTTTTCCCTCTACTCATTTTAATAAAATTGGCTTGCAGGCTGCAACGTCGTATGCCAAAATTCAACCTGGAAATGCTGGCAGCCTCATTGCTAGAGCGACGCCAGCAGTGGTGTTGCAATTATCAGTTGATCTTCTGTTTAAATACAACCCAGCGTGTGAGCTGAATACAGACAGATTAGAAAAAAACTGTGAAAAAAAAAAAAAATCCTTAACAATTCTGAAATGGGCTCAAGTCATAACATACAAATTGTTTGCTCAGCTAAAATGTGCTAAACCAAAACAAATTAAATGTAACAGAGAATACGATAGCAGAAGGGTGAAAGTCATTTCAACAAAAGTGAAAAGAATTGGCATTTCCTTCTAGTTATCTGCATGGCTTTGGTTACCCAGATAGATGGAATATTGTGTAAAAAGGGAAGAAATTGCCATCAGTGCCATCAGGAATTGCAGTCAGACGCTGACAGACTAGAGGGCCACCCGCTTTGGGGGTCTTTTCCTTGGCCACTTGCTCCAAATCTGGAAATCCAGAAATGTTGTACAGCAGGTTTAGCTGGGACCCTAAGCGCTGAAGAAATCTCAGCTGTCCTGCTGACTTCCCTGCCTGCAGCTTGAGCAGCATCTCCCAGTGAGCTGAGGAACAGGGGGACATCTCACCTCCATGGGAAAAAAACCCCAAAACTACCCCAAAGCATTTTAGGACTAAATCAGGCTAACAGCCAGTGGGGACCTGCAAAATGGTGCAAGGTTCTTGCCTGCTCAGGGTACAAAATCAAGCTAAGCTGTGTTATGGTTATATCTGTATATCTATATGGCGATAATGTCTCCTGGATTTTCCTGTTTCCCTGAACAATGGAAAATGCATATTAGATGGAGACGCTCGAAACACTGAAATGTAAAACATCCCCTTAGTGGACAGGTGGCCAAGTGCTAATAGTTTTCTGCTGAAGGCAACCCTGGGCAGTCCCGGACTGCAGCACATTGGGAGCAGTAGATAGGGAGCCTGGATGGGAGCCATTGGAGATATCAGAGAAACGCGATTTCACAAGTCAGAGGACTGGAGAGAGGGGAAGTTGTTCCTACAATACTTAATACACTTGCTTTCATGCCACTTTCAGGCCAGATTTTGTCTAAAAAGGCCTGTTAGATAGCTCCCCAAACTGTGATAATAACTCTGAGCTCTAATATTCCAGTATTAGCATCTGTTCTTTCTTAGGTTTCCCCCCTTAAATTTCTTTTTTCAACTTGAAAACAAACCCAAACAGTGCTAAACTATAACAAAATACCCAGCAGAGGATATGAGTGGTTACAGGTTTCCAGCTCCACTGGAAACATGCTGGTCTCCAAACTGTGCAAAGAGAATCCAACACTTCAAGCACAGCTTCATGCCAAGACATGTGTCCAAAAAAACCCAGATGCCTTCAGCGTTTTATTACATGCAGCGCTGAGCAGTTCAATGGCTCTGACTGCAGTAGCCAGGAATATTGGGAAATTGCAGACGCAAACACATACACACGCAGAGAAATATGCAGTCCTGTGACTTTAGGACTGGTGAACATTGGGCTTGTTGCTCAGGATAAGAACTGCTTCCAAGCTGGGGTAAAGCGGGATCAAAACATGTTGTTCCTTCACAGGCAAATTCAGATCTGGCACAACTTGATGTAGCAGATGCTTTTGGAACTAACTTAGGTAGGTTTAATAATACCTGCAGGGTTTATGCTATCAGATTCAGTGTCAGGAGAAGGTGTAAAATAAAGTTTGCGATGACCTATAAGAAACAGTAAAACAGACAATTGTGCACTGAGATCATGTTGACAGACCTACATGTGCCTACTAGTTTCCTAGAATAGTACAAGAAAATTTCTTGCATTAGTAGTCCAAAAAGGCTGAGATGCTGGTGGTGATCAGGTTAACTGCTGAGCGTGAATGTGAACTTCTACTGCTGCCATTATTTTATTTTTTTTTTTCCTTCAGTTACCTTGTTTTATATTTGGTTTGGACACACAGTCACAGAGACGTGACTTTACAGCCATAACCATTCACAGAAAGTCTCAAATTCACGGAAGCTTACGTTGACTTGTTATCAGAGATACCAAAATCTCTTGGACTATATAAAGAAAGAATCTGTAAAAAGTTGAAAGATCTAGTTCAAAGGGTCCAGAGGTTTTTTTTTTTCCTTTCTCCAAAACTCAAACCAAAATCCACCAGCTGATATCCTGTTAAGATTTGGTTCTTGGCTCCAGCTGAGAGGCAAGCAGGCTGCTGAGCTACCTCCTAACTGGGTAAATGGGTCTTGGCCAGCTGAACGAATATCCCTCAAAGTCAGGGATTAGGAAGCAGCCGTCCCATATTAATTTTCAAAAATTATAGCTTTCCCCAACAGCACCCGGTAGCATCCAGGTTTATAAGCTGTTTCTGTCAGTCAGCCCTTCTGCAAAATCATCTTCCCATCTGAGGTTTTGTAGGGAAAGAAAAAGAAAAGGTAGCTCAGCTGGTGTGGTGACACTCCAGAAGCACAGCCAAAATCTCCCATTTGGGGCATTTTGAATGCTGCTGTGGTTGCAGACCAGGTGGATGGGGTTTTGTGTCTCTTGGCCCCGTGGCCGCTTCATAAAATTAATTGAGTAATTTTTTTTGTGATACTGCATGTGCATATATGAATTTTTGACATTTTTTTCAAGAATTATTCCATCTATTTAAAATATATACATAGAAAAGTATCAAGGGACTCATCCCCTAAGCCACGTTATATTTCTCAGAGATATCAACAAGAATAAACCTTGCTAGATGGATGTTGAGTTTATGGGAGAAATTAATAGATTACTGGTATTTAAGTGTAGATACTCTAATGGGTGGATCCTTGTGGCTGAAGGGGAAAAAGCGCAGGCTGTAATACGAAAAAATAGAATGTTTGACCTGCTTTGGCGTGTTCCTCCCCAGCTCTGGAACCATCTCCAGATAAGACTGGCAGGGTAGGAAGTAGCTTTGTAGTGACAGCACTGTCGTGTCTGGGGAAGCAGAAGGTGATGAGCTCCTGGTGAGGCAGGAGCAGGGTACGAGATGTAGGGGAGTCCCATGAAGCTCTGGAGCCTTGGCGGCTGCTCTTGTCTGATATGCTGCGGGGGTTGGAAGTTCACAGCAATTTCCTTTGGCAATTTTCTTTTTTTTTTTCCTTTTACTGTTCCTTTTTCCTTTGTTGCAACCACAGTGCAATGTTTGCACTTCACTCAGAAGGGTGGGCAAAAGGATTCTTCACTTAACTGCTGCTGCGCTGGCACTGGATGTTTGCATTGACAAGGACTGAGCCTTGGAGACCGTGCGAATACATTTGCAATGCCCAGCCTCTTATCGCCGACAATGTAAGGTTAATGACCTGCAGAGATCTGCACAAACACTGCAGGAAGATTTGCCAAAAATGTTGGCAGATTTTTGTTGGCCCCACAATCACATATTAAGATCATAACTAGGGGCCAATTTGTGGATACAAGCCACCATCCGTGTTGGGAACAACGGGACTGAAGAACAAGGGAGGTGAGATGTGACTCCTGCAAGAGCTACTGGGGGGGACCGTTGGCTCGAGTGGCCACGAAACCCTGAGGGGCCCCTGGGGAGGGACCTGGGCCACAGCTCTGTCCCTTCTGAAAAGACAAAATAGATGCCTGCACGGTGCCAGCTTAGCCCCGCTGGTGTGGCCTCTGACTTCTTGGCCAGTTTTGCAGGAAGAATATTTTTCCACTTTGCTTGCAGGCATAGAAGAGCAAAGGAAAAGGTGAAATGCAGTTGGGAGAAATACGATAGCCGTAAAGCGCGGCAGGACTTGCCATGTTGGGTGGTCACCCAGCATTACCTGCGACATCAAACTCTGGGGGGAGAAGAACAAGGCTGTCATCCGCTGTGAGTGGGAACGGCAAGATTGATCTTTAATCATTTCCCAGATGAAATGTTCAACCATATTTTAGGTAGTATTTAGCAGACAACACACACATAAAAAGGTAAAATTTAGGTAAGTGGACAACTGAAAAATGCAGCTAATTAAAACAGCCAGAATACACGTGCTTTCCTTTTAAACCATACTTTCTAGAATTCAATGTATTTTGCCAGATGGGAAGCTCATTATATGGCAGTTCTGTCCTTCGAGTGAATAAAGGGCTCTCCACTTACACGTGCAAAAACGTCCTTACGAGTTCCAGCAGAATTTATTAAAGACGGTGGAAAACGTACGTGTTCATGAATTACATCCTGAGCATGAGAGTCAGCTTGTGCCCATGCCTTTTCCAACCACAGAGTAGCATCTTTCTAACTAATAGTAACTAGAAATATGACTGAAGAAATTGTCTGGTATTTTATCTGAGAGATTTTAACTGAGCTCTCAAGTGCTGCTCTGCAGTGTTGGCTGGAGGTTGGAGCCTGAAGACAAGCGTTGGGTTCAGCCCATGACATGTTGCAAAGGAGCTCTGTGCTGCTACTTCTGTGTGTGTGTCTGCATATAATTTTTTTTCATGTTTTTATATATATACATATATATTCCTCTGATCCTTTCAGGTTTGACCACAGCTTTTGTCCCCTGAGTAATACTGGACAATGCGCTCTCCACATTTTCAACACTTTTCTATATTCATTTCAACCATCACTCTAGCATGACTTACTCCCTTTACCTATTTCCTTTTGTGAACATGGCCAAGATGAATTTGAGATACTTTTGGGATATTCTGGTTTATAGAGAATTGGTGCTGGGCACTTTGTGAAAATCAGTTTCCTTTGCAATGTTAGTTATTAACACAAAGCTCAAGGCACTGCAAAAGCTATCCAGGTATGAAATTCTAGGATATTCTCTTCAAGTTTGATTCAGCAATAGAAATCATAACATCAACTGTATTAGATAGGAACTGCAAAAAAAGCTATTAAAAATGTGTTTGCATAATGAAAGTGTGTGTGTATATATAAAAAAATATCCTACTTAGGTTGCATATGGGATGATAGCTGTTTTGTTTGATATTAAATTATATTTAAAAGTTAATATCTATCTAGTTTCATCCTGAACCCACTCTGATGCTGCTGAAGAGTGTGCAAAGGCATTCAATAATTTCACTGGGCTTTGTAAGGAACTTAATTTAAACCTGTATGATTGCCGTGGTTTAACCCCAGCCAGCAACTAAGCACCATGCAGCCGCCCGCTCACTCCCCCCCCGCCTCAGTGGGATGGGGCAAAGAACTGGAAAAAAAAGGAAAACTTTTTTTTAGAAGTTTTTTTTTTAAAACCCAACTTGTGGGTTGAGATAAAGACAGTTTAAAAGGATATAAAGGAAGAAAATAAGAATGATAATATTAATAATAATAAATTGTCAATAATAATACAAAAATATTTGTGATGCACAATGCAGTTGCTCACCACGATGCCCAGTTAGTTGCCGAGCAGTGAACACCCCCTCCCGGCCAACTCCCTCCCAGTTTATATACTGGACATGTTGACACACAGTATGGAATATTGCTTTGGCCACTTTGGGTCAGCTGTCCTGGCTGTGTCCCCTCCCAGCTGCTTGCTGGCTGGGCACGAGAAGCTGAAAAATCCTTGACTTAGTCTAAACACTGCTTAGCAATGGGTGTTATCAACATTCCTCTCATACTAAATCCAAGACATAACGCTACACCAACTACTAGAAAGAAAATTATCTCTATCCCAGCTGAAACCAGGACAATGATTCATCTGTATTATCTATTGCACTCAGAAAAAGGCATTTACCTGTCTGTAAAGAGTCTTCATATAACTTTTTGAAATCTATGTGCTAATCACCCCTTTTGTTTTTTTCTAAATTGCAAATTGGTGGAAAGCTAAATGCTTCACTTCGAGAATGTTTTTGGTTTTTGTTTTAGTATATGAGACAGACAAATGCATCATTAACTAATATTTGACCAGCACTCCTTTTGGAACTGCTTTTTTTTAGTAAACGTTGACAATTTTATTTCTTCAGGCTCCTCTAAAAGCCACTTCATGTGTACTCATGTAAAGAATGCTCCTGCAAATGGCTGGCACAATTCTGCATTGATTAAAGAGGGAATTGAGAGATTAGAGTAAAAGAGAGCCATGCCAGAGAATTATCTGTAAGTAAAAGCACATTTAGTGCTGTGCTTAAACTGAGAAAGTGTTCATGCATCTTGGAAAACAATCTCTGTGCTCTTTTTATTGCACTCCTCTTTTAACACCACAAACTTCTTTCTTTTTATTATAATCAGAATTCTAACGTCTTTGCATCTTGTCATCTGGCCTCTGGAGTTGAGAATGATATAAACAGTATATCGCTGGTAAATGTCACCGATGCTGACGAGATGTCAGCAGACCACAGCTGAGAGCTCTGGAATTCAAATCAAGAGAGACTGATCCTTATCTGAAATGATGTGCTGTGAGATTCCTCGCCCCTTCCCAAACTTGCTCAGGCTCCAGCACGTGAGGCTGAGGCTACTGTAGGATTTTCCTGTGCTGTAAAGACTGCAAGCTCCTGGAAATATGGTCCAGTCAGGATAAGAGTCTCTTCTTTTAAGTAAAACGAAAACCAGGAGGGCACTTTCTTGTGAGCTTTGATTTTTATGAGTCGGTACTTACGAGTGTTGTTCCATCTACTGCATGTTTAACCTGAGTCCAAATGCACTGATGTGTTGTCCTGGTTTAAGAGTAGGTAGGAAGCTGCATTACAGAAACAGTAAGTGCTATTTTAGGATTAAACCTCTTGAATACCTGAGCTTACTACACAGGTTACAGTAAGATGCTCAACTAATGAATCATCACTGAGCAGTTGCATTTGCATAACGGAGGGAAGATAAGGCACCGCACAGTAAAGGCAGCCTCTAATTTATGAACAGGAGACCAGATTCATTTTTTTACAACATTTTTTTTCCATTTATGTTTTTATATGTCAATGTAAAAATGTTTCCATGGAGACTGTAAAGGTTTTTATTAAAAGGTCGATAATATACCTCCTACATAATAATTTAAGCAACTTGAGTGAAACCTTATGATCTTGTTTTTCGACATGTTCCAGTTGGCATTTTTCCTCCATTGTAACCTGTGCCAGAAAAATGCAGCAAAACTGTAAAACCTGAGAATATGGCATTGTAGCAGTACATATATATAGATATAAAAATATTAATGTTTGGAGGTAAAAAATACATTAGCACGATAAAAGTAAGTTGGCTTGGTGCTGTGGTTACGTAATACTTGGTGTTAACATGTAGCATGTACTGCATATGCTACACCAGCATATTTTGTGATATATAATCCAGTGTTTATCTATATTCAAATTAGAATCTATATTTTTACTCTGTTCCCTGGAGACATATTATTTAAACAATCTCAGTCACAAAAAATAAACATAAAGACTAAAGCTAAAATAACTCTGAGGTATTTTTCCCAGTCCTGATTGCACTGCACTCTCTGCTGTCTTAATATATCTTTAATTATTAGAACTGATCTGAACACAAAAGGGCCAGATTCTCAGCTGCAGAGCGCTGGCTTAGCTCCACAGAAACTTCCAGTGGAAGTATGTTAACTTTCATCAGGAGTAAATCAGACCCAGGTTCATATTCTTTCCTGTCCTATCTGCTTTGGTCCTTTGCATTTTTGCTGGTCCATGGCCAACTGCGAGAGCCTGAATAAAACCCCGAGCCCTGCTCCGGCAGGATTAGCTCTCTTCACTTTTTCTCTGTTGTATATTGTCTCCTCAGGTCTCAAGCGAGAAGGCAGAAAAAGCCGTAGACCCTGGTTTTGCATCATCGCTTCCTTTGGTTTACAGGCGCACTTGTAATGCAAGGCGAGATAGCTGAAGGCTGTTGGCTGCAGCCGAAGGGTATGCGAGTTTATGTCCTCGGCTGATATTAACGTTCCTCCAAGAGAATATTTGCCTTGAGCAGTAGCTGAGGACATCGTAAAGCGAGCGGGATCCGGAGCCGGCGTGAACACAGGTGCTCTCAATGACATTTCCCTAACCCGCACCTAGTGCCATTCTGAGAATACAAAAAACCACTTCACCTTCCTGAAAGGCAACTTTGCTAGCGTAGGAAACTTTCCAGCATTTGCATAACCTTAATCTTCTGGTGAACGTTTGCAGATTCTACAGTATTGCTTTCAGCAGCCAAGTAGCTAACACAAGTCCTTTTAACTATGTGCTTTGTGATTAACCAGTAGTATCTGGGAATAAGAATTGGTCATGGCCATCCATCCTATGGGGTTGATTAACCGGGAATAAGCTGCACATTTTTTTTTTTTTTTTTTTTTTA
>VYZV01018619.1:5748-19264 GCA_013401275.1 Pandion haliaetus | reverse complement strand
GATATTAGGAAGAAATTCTTCACTATGAGGGCGATGAGGCACTGGCACAGGTTGCCCACAGAGGTTGTGGATGCCCCATCCCTGGAAGTGTTCAAGGCCAGGTTGGATGGGACTTTGAGCACCCTGGTCTGGTGGAAGGTGTCCCTGCCCATGGCAGGGGGGATGGAACTAGATGATCTTTAAGGTCCCTTCCAATGCAAACCATTCTATGATTCTATGATAAATAATTCCACCCAACTCTGATTTACAAAAGTGACTAGAAAAATTTTAGTTTAGATGAACTAGACTTCTAAACTAGAATTTCTGAAACTATTTACATTGCAATTGGCTGTACTTATTGTAGCTCTGAACGCCCAGAAATGGCAATGAAACCCCATACTGCTTTACCAGGAGTTCTAATATTGTTATGGCTTTTGCTGATTATCAGCTCTCTTAGTTACTGAGAGTGCAATATATTTTCATCCCACTTAACTCTTGGGGAGGAGAAAGGGGCAATGATGTCTGATGCAGAAGTAGCTCTCAGCCATGAGAGAGAAATGAAAGTTGCAATTTGTTTGAATCAGTCAGATAAGTATTTCCCAAACGAAGATTTGAAGTTTGGGTGTTTGTGGTGTGGGTTGTGTTATTGTTTGGTTTTGGTTTGGGTTTTTTTTTTAATTTGATCTTGCAATCAGGTTTATACTGTTTGAAGTAATATCGCAGTTATTTGTTAACTAAAGCATTTCAGTACCTTACACACTATTCTTTTGCACTGGAAAATTGACTGCTGCACCACCGTCCTTTACATATCACAGTCAGAACAATAGATAATGTTATTTTTAAAACAATCCATTTAATACAGATTACTCCTGGAGGATGAAGATAATTTAATGTTGAAATTGCAGAGACATGCTTGATCAGAAAGGAAAAATAGAACAAAAATTACTTTTCATCAAACTAGCCTTTGCTTTTAAAATGACATCTTATTTCAAAACAAAAATTGAAGGCTATTAGATTAAAAGAGTAACTGGCTTATTTTGGTACTGACAAGGAAAGCAAAACTGTTTCAGAAGCTAAAATTGAAGATATATAACAATTAATGTTGAGGTGACTTGTGATACTTTTTCAGGCAAATGTGTACTAAAATGCATTTGTTGTAATTATTATTACATTCATTTTGAAGGGTGTTTTTTTCTTCACAGCCTGGCTCACATTCTGATGCAAGACAGAGAATTTTCCTGATCAGATTTTACAGGGCAAAATAGAGGGTTCTTTAAAAAAAAATAGGAATAAACACTTATGTGAGATTTAAATGAGCTGAAGCTACCTGAAAAGTGCACAATTTAAAAATAGATTTTTAAAAAGTATAGAATAATTTTTCTCTACTTACCTTGTAACCATCCCAATGCACAGAAAGCAAATCATGAATATACATTTTGTATATGTGCATTACGTCCAGCAATATTAAGTAGTTTTGAAAAATTTCTAGGGAAAACGTGCCAAAATGCAGCACTAGTAGAAATTAAAGAGAGAGACTTGTTCTAAAAGCAGCCCCACATATTGCTTTTAAGTTTTCAGAATGCAAGAAAATACTCAATAGAGGTGAATGATGTATCTTTCACAGCTGTCTTGTGCAAATAAATAACAAACAAAGGGAAATTATTCCACACACAGAACTTAAGTTTTTAAAAGTTTAGCTCCTACATCAGTAGGTAAGTGACATGTGAATTAGTCTTCTCGAAGACCAAGTGAAGTCTTGGGACTTCATTGCTTCAAATGAAAACAGCAGTGTTTCCACCTCCTTTTCTCAGACCATGAAATAACTCAGGAGGTTGTCTGTGCCTCAAACCAATGTGATCAGGATGCAAAGCGCTGTAAGGGGTTCAGTTTCTAGGTATTGCGTACAAAGGGAATGAGTAAATTGCTAGTCATTATCATCCAGCGGAAGCTTCAGGTGATTTCCAAAAGGCAGTGTGTGATGTGATTCTTTACAGCTTTCTTTTAGTGTAGGTGACTTCTCTGTGCTCCCACAAGGCTGCTTTTAGAGAATGTACAGCAACAGAATGGTAAAAGACATTGTAAGAGCTGGGTGTGCGCTGCATGTCATGTTCACAAGAGCATAAAATGTATGGTGCTAACAGAGGCTTGCAACTAACTGCAAGCAAACCCAATTCAAAATTTGATACCTAAGAAAGAGACGTGAGCATCTGGGTTTGGTTTTGGAAGAATGTATTAAGCAAGCGTGAGATTAAAAAAATGAAGAGCAACAATAGCAACCTTCAGCTAAAATATATCGGTGTAATTAAAGGACATGAATTATAAATATACAACACGCTAAACAGTAAAAGAAAAAAAACTCATGGGCCCTCCAGAGGCAGTGTTGGCATAATTGTAGGTATAGACATCATGTTTTATCATGGTTAATGTTCTAGATAGAAAAGAATTCTAGGCTGTAAGAGAAGGGTAGAATGCCCCCATTTATTTTGTAATTACCAGTTGGTCTGAGATAGGTGGGTTTGTTTTGGTTTTTTTTTTTTACATATGTTAATAGAGTTTGGACTTCCCAGTTTAGCCCTGCCTCAATAAACCAAATATGTATAGATGTTGATGTGTTATTTTGTTCGGTTTTTTTAAATAAAAACTGGAAGATAAAATGTGTTTTCAACCTATTTCACCTTTTTCCCCATCTTTACCACTCTGTCAGAAAACAAGAAACCTGACCACGTCAAGGAGTCCTTTATACTGTGCTGCTCTCATTGGAGAATCACACCCAGAGAAATTAAGAGCAAACTTATATGCTCTATATAATTCCCATTTACTCATTTTTTTTCCCTCATTACCTTTTGTAGTCATTCCCTTTAATTCATTTATTTTTTTAATATCTTAAGGCAATGGCTGTCCACAAGAGATAGCAAGGTTAGGTGAATCTGCTAGATTATATTATGGATTGTGGCTCATATTTACATCAAGTCTTACATGAATGCATGATATTTGAAGTAAGCATTTGGCATAAAGCCAGGAATACATGGTGTCAAAACAAATGTCATTCTAATAGGGTATCAGACCAATTTCTTCTCAGATTGCTTTTCTTTTTCTTGTTTTTTGTCTTTTATTTATCTCTTATTTTCATTCTGTTCTTTTAGTGACAATTTCTCTGTTGCCTTCTTTGCTGAAAATAAGATAAACATTCAATATAATCTGTTGAAGACTTCTTGCTGCAGTGGGTGTTTCAAAAAGCAAACTGAGTTTACAATTGCCAGCAAAAAAGACTGTAACCACAACATAGACATCAGACTATGCTTCATAGGCTTTGTGTAGCCGAAGTTTAACAAGCACTTTGAATGTTAAGCTTTGCTTTATACCTAAGGGCCTCCTAGTTTCTTAATATGACACGGTTAATTACATGAAGCATTAGAAAGCACAGGGTTCTGTTCAAGGACTTGCCTTTTTGTCTTCCTTGCAAGTGTGCTGTGTGCTGTACTCAGCTCTCAAATGACTGAAAGAGGAATAAAGATATTGTAGGAAAGTAGTTGTGTATAGTTAATTGTCAGATCTCAATTTAAAAAGAAGGAGCAAGCTGGTTCTCTCTGTTCCCAGAGATATAATTGGGAATGTCTCAGAATGAAATTCACTCGGCAGGGGAACATGGTGTATTTCAGTCTTGCCTTCTCCCTAATGTGTGTGGTGGCATCCTGTGTGATTTACTTTTGTTTCATTAGAACAGACTTATTAGAGTTGGGACATCAGCGAGATATCTCTGATGAGATGGATTTGGCATAATTAGAGTGAATGAAGATGACTGTGGCCTAACTGGGACATTTTAACTAAGAATTCCACTTAATGAAGATGCATTCAACAAGTGCCAAGGGGTAAAAGTGCGATTAACGAAGTCTTAAATAAGCATGAAATTCTAGACTTTGGCCATTTAATGCAGTTTCCAGATAAAGGTAATAAATTATTATTTTTGTATTTATTATTTTGTTTTCTTTTACTTTCTTGAATGTGTGCATAAGTACCTATGTGTGTGTGTATACATATGTATGTATGTAAGTGCTTTAAATATCTAGTTGCCTCAGTCAGGACAATGGCTGTCCCCTCAGGATTCTGTCTGAGTTTGTGAGATTACAGGGTTTCTTATTTATTTAAAAGTTTAATTAGTGCTGAATGACTCAAGCATATTTGCAATTTGTGGAGTGCCAGTGCACTTACCAAAAAACAATAGAAGAGTCAGTTATTAATCAAATGCTGCGCAAAAGCTCTAGCTGTGGAGGAGCATGTAGAAATAAAACAAAACTGGCCATCATTATGAGATACTTCCACTTCTTCAGATCTTTTGTAGTTTTTCTGAAGTGGATTTTAACCAGCCCTGCTCGGGGATTTTCAAAAACAATCCAATGTAATTTTCTCCCCCTTTTTTGAAAACAGTGGGCTAAGCTATTTACACTGACAAAGTGTGCTAAGTATCAAAGTACGGCAAGAACCTCAGCAAAGCAGTGAGCAGGTGGAAGTGTACGATGTTAGAATAATTGTCATGTAAAATCACATAAATAGTTCATATAATGTGTGTTTATTTTAATATATTACTTTTCCTGTAGTGTGCCAGCACCGCTGGGGGCTATAGTGCTCTTTAGTAAGTGCAAGCCACCATGCACAAGATCTAGGTGTTGAGGTGTATTGGGTTTGCATGGCAAGGGTTTGGGGAGGGGGGGGCTACAGAGGTAGCTTCATTGAGAAGCTGCTAGAAGCTTCCCGTGTGCCCGACAGAGCCAATGCCAGCCAGCTCCAAGATGGACCCACCGCTGGCCAAGACCGAGCCCATCGGCAACAGTGGTAGTGCCTCTGGGATAACATTTAAGAGGGAGGAAAAGTTGCTGCGCAACAGCAATTTGCAGCTGGAAGAAGGGAGTTAGAAAATGTGAGAAACAACTCTGCAGACACCAAGGTCAGTGAAGAAGGAGGGGGAGGAGGTGCTCCAGGTGCCGGAGCAGAGATTCCCCTACAGCCCGTGGTGAAGACCATGGTGAGGCAGCAGGCTGTCCCCCTGCAGCCCATNTGAGGCAGCAGGCTGTCCCCCTGCAGCCCATGGAGGTCCATGATGGAGCTGATATCCACCTGCAGCCTGTGGAGGACCCCACGACACAGCAGTTGGGTGCCCGAAGGAGGCTGTGACCCTGTGGGAAGCCTGTGCTGGAGCAGGCTCCTGGCAGAATCTGTGGAGCAAGGAGCCCATGCTGGAGCAGGTTTTCTGGCAGGACTTGTGACCCCACGGGGCACCCATGCTGGAGCAGTCTGTGCCTGAAGGATGGCATGCACTGGAAGGGACCCACGCTGGAGCAGTTCATGAAGAACTGCATCCCGTGGGAAGGATTCACATTGGAGAAGTTTGTGGAGGACTGTCTCCCGTGGGAGGGACCCCACGCTGGAGCAGGGGAAGAGTGAGGAGTTCTCCCCCTGAGGAAAGGAGCGGCAGAGACAATGTGTGATGAACTGATGGTAACCCCCATTTCCCATCCCCCTGCACCTCTGTGGGGGAGAAAGTAGAGAATTTGGGAGTGGAGTTGAGCTAGGAACGAGGGAGGGGTGGGGGAACGGTGTTTTAAGATTGGGTTTTATTTCTTATTACCCTACTCGCTGATTTGATTGGTAATAAATTAAATTAATTTTCCCATCAAAGTTCATTTTCAAGTCAAGTCTGTTTTGCCCATGATGGTAACTGGTGAGTGATCTCCCTGTCCTTATCTTGACCCACAAGCTTTTTGTTATATTTTCTCTCCCCTGTCCTGTTGAGGAGAGGAGTGATAGAGTGGCTTTGGTGGGCACCTGGCATCCAGCCAGGGTTGACCCCCCTCACAAGGGCACCATCAGACCTGGGGGGAACAGCACTATGGCCCTGTCTCTGTAATTTTGTTATACTTTCTCCTCTTTTTCCTTAGAGTTACACCAAGATAAAGGTGGTTGGAAGCATCTCTCTTGAATGAAAAACATTTGCATTATAATGTTGCAGGAACGGCTGTCTATTTTAATCTCATTTCAATAATTGGTCTAAAATCTAGTGCTCTATAACTTCAGCGGCATCGTTAGTTGCTAGTTACACCTAAAATGTGATGGTACCCATGAGCCCTAGGATGATGCTCAATGTAGAGGACCAGCACATAAGCCACTGCTGCTGGTGGATTTTGTATCTAAGAGACCTTCATGTTGGTGATCATTTGTTGTTAGATCAGTGGCAAATATTTGTTGTCAGATATCACGTGTTCTGGGGAAGCATGTTTGTTTTGAAACCAAAGGGGGTGAGGGATGGTGAAGGGAACAAGGCAAAAAGGTAGGTGTGATTCTTCCTCTGGTCAAGGACTGACATGACTGTTCCCATGGCAACAGAGCTCAGTGCTCTCCTTAGGCAGCTGCTGATTACACTTTGAATTTTATTTGCATTCATGATTAAGGAGGAGTATAAAAGGACTGAGGTAAAGAATTTAAAAAGCAGTAAGAGGATAAAAGACCTTTCAATCAGTGCTCCTAAGAAGCTTTAATTAAAAAGTAGAAGGAGGGGGAGGGAAAGAAACAGAAATTGAAAATGATGGTAAAATTTTAGAAAATTTTATTTAATGGGTGAATTACTGTTTCCAGAGGTATTGGAAGGATTGCTAGCATCCCCATGAACTTCTTACATTTCATAGCTTTATACCATGTAAAAAACAGAAGGTTTCCTCTTTATAGGGAGGGCTACTGTGCTTCAGTATAAACAAAATGGTCTCATCTGTATTTCTAACCTGCTCTGTATTTGGTAAGCACTATCTTTTAAAAGGAGGAGCTGGTTTTAGGTAGCAAGTTTCATCTGGGTGAAGAAAGTTGTGGCTGTTTGGTTAAGTAATCATGGTTAACAGGTATTCATTTTATCTGGTACATTGCAGCAAATCTTTAAGCTTATTTGCCAGATGGTGGAAATAATCTTTGGAAAGATGTATGGCAAAGGAGACATAGGCTAACAGAAATAAACGTAAGTAAGTATCTAACCTCTAGGTAAATATACACAAAATTAGTTCTACAGAGGTTTGGAAACTTTGAAATTGCTACCATGTTTGAAAATTAAAAGTGAAGCATTTTGATATTAGCCGTTAGAATGAGAGGTTTATAAATGTGAAAAACAGGTTCCTAATATTAAATCCTCATACCTGAAAAGAGGTACATATAAGGACTGAACAAAGCAAAACAAAATATATAGCTTTCTATTGGGAGATATTTATGTTTTTTAACACACAGTTCTAAAGCAAAATGGTTCACCTCTAGAAATACTTTCTTTTAAAAATTGTTTAAGGTTTGAATCAGCCTCTATCTTCAACACCAACTACCTACCTCAGCTTTTCAGCTAAGATAACTCAATTTGGTGTAGACATCCAACCTATTGAATGCCTCTTTCCCTCCTCCAGTAGTATTTGGAGTTTTGATCCTGCAAGATTAATTTTTTTTTTTTTTATTGAACCACTAGCCTGTCTATTATGTCAAAAGATGATTCAAACTTTTAAAGGATACTCAGCAGGGAATACTGAAGAAAATAGGTATTGAGAAGATGAGTGAGAAAAAAAACACAGAGGGTATCATTTGTCACTGCTGAAACTCATTACTGATGTGGAAGAGATCTGTGAAGAGCTGAGCATTTCTACTAGAAAATGTCAAAATCATGTTTAAGTGAGATTTGTAACAATACACATGATGAAAATGAATGTTTGCTGGTACTGTGCTGTGGTAAATCTGATGCTACAAGGAAGCAGGCTACAAATATACCCAGAGCAGTGACCATCTTTTCCCAAGTCCAATCCCTTCAGGTATCAGATGTTCATCTTGCGTGGATGCATGGGCCACAGTCCCTCAGGAATGTCTGCTCGGCCATGGAGCACCTTCTCCTCCTCCTGTTCCAACTTTCAACTGCTCTGCTATTTTTATCACCCCCACCCCCTCTCCCTGTTCCCTCCTCCTCTCTTCCGTGTTTTCTGCCCTTTCTTAAATACCCTTTCCCTGAGGCGCCACCATCTCGGCTGAGGGGCCCAGCCACGCCCTGCGGTGGGTCGGTTGGAGCCGGCCGGAACCGGCTCTGTCCGGCACGGGGCAGCCCCGGCCTCACCTCACAGAGACCGACCTGCAGCCCCCCACTGCCTGCGCCTGGGCGCCTGCACCTGTTAACAAATGTAATTTCATTTGGGGTTTTTTGTGTTTTGATTTGGTTTGGTTTTTAAAAAGCATGCCAAGAATATTAAAGCAATTACATTATTGGAAAGCTGTTCCAATACAACCTTTTAAAGAAGTAGAGAATAATTCCTCAGGAGAATCACAGGTTTGAAAAAGATGGGGGAAATAACTGTATGTGTTTACCCACACACAGATACAGAAATGCAAAAAGCAATATTGGTATTGATGTTGGGTACAGCATGCTGTTGGAGAATTATAACAGGCCACCCTGAAAATACAGTGGTTTGCATTTGCAATAACGATATTAGTTGTTCTTCACATTCATCAGAGGATATTGACAAACAGGCAAGTGTTGAGGACTGTATTTTCTGCATTTTAGTTGCTAAATTAAATAATGGGACTGGGTATCTATTTTTATATACTGTTCCTCCCCCCGTGCCACACAAATCATGCAGAGTGGTAGATCCTGGCAATAAAACTTGCATCAATGAGAAAAAAAAAAAATCAGCAAGGAGAAGTTCTCAGGTGTTAAGAAGCCAACAAATATCTTTCTGGTGCTATCTTTTTAGTTTACCGTCATTTTTCAGTCTAGGAAGTATACTGGGCAACTGCCACATCAAGAAAACAAGTTCAGTTCAGCTGTACAAGTTTCCATGGAGTATGAAATAGTCTAATGAAAAAAATCTGAGTTTTTCCCTGTGTTTCCCTCCTAAATCAAAGTTGTACAGGGAAATGACCTTAGACTGGTAGCATCAGTGAAGTGTTTTGATTGTAGAAAACAACTTTGATGTACTAAACTAATGTGACTGCTAGTCACATTAAGCTAAAGAATAAACACAGATTGCCTTAAAAATAAGGCATTTAAAGAAATGTTTCCCATTCCTGAATACAGAATCTCTTAGATGTATTAATTTCTGAAGCAAACATAAGAGGTTTTCAATGCTTTAAATGAATTGAAATTGATGTGGTCTGAATGATTTGAGATGTACGCTTGCATGCATGAATGTGATAAAAATAACCAAATAGAGCACATAAATGCTTGAGTAATGCATGTTGTAATTGTAATGCCTAGCTTTAGCACTTGCAAAATGATTGCAATATACATGAACGGAAGGACATATTTTTAAATTTGCAGCCAAAATGGACTGCACTCAAATTTGAGCTAGCTAAAGCATTTGGAAAAAGTTCACGTAGTTGGCAAGCCATAAGCTGGCTGTTAATGAATGCGGGATATACTGCCATCTTCTTCTGGGCATCTGGATGTTTCTGTACTTGGATTTCAGTGAAGCTTTTGGATACTATATATGTTTACTTGGTTATATTCCTCTCAACTCCCCTCCCCCATCCCCAAGTTCTGTTTTTAAAAGCAAAATATTTGTCTGTCATTCTGGCAAGGAGTCTATTACATATATCACATCATGGTGGGTGTGGTGTGCTGTTTGAAAACTGCATTCTGATGAGAGTTAGTATGTGTTGGCTTGGCAACGTTTTTTTTAATTTAATTTCTTCCATCCTAGATGTTATGAGAATATATAATCTAGATGCCCCTACTCCTAGGAAATCATTTATTCTGAAAAAGTGAACATTTCTTATGTGCTGTAAATATGGGACATTTTGACAAAACATTGCATCTGATCAGCAATGTTCTCTGACATCTGCAAGTCATTGGCGAGCCCCAATCCTAGAGGTCTCTTGTTCCAATATTTATTTATTTTTTTTAAACTCCTCCTCCCCTTAAACTGGCAAATACAATATAGTCGGAAACTAATGCCTCTATAAGAGCAGCTTGCACTTAAATTACAATGGATTGATTGGCCTGCGCTCAGGCCAACAACCATTCTCACAAGTTGCTGGTTTTGCCCAGATGAGCCAATAGAGCATTCGTAACTGATATGCATTTACAAGGATTTTTTTTTCTCAGCTTCTTTTTTCCCCTCTTTCTTTTAAATAAGCTAAAAATCAATGCAGCTTTCTGAGTTCTTTTTGAAGGGATGCAATATCTCTGCTGTTTGATTTCTCTGTGATAATGCTACCATAGTGCTTGTGGTCAAACATCAGTCACTGTTTCCCACAGAGAAGACTTTGCTCCTGAAGTTGGACTTGGCACATCATGGCAAATCACCCCACAGCCAGTGAGCCAGCAAGAGTAGTTATTGTCTCTGTTTGTTCTGCGGGGGGCTGTTATCTAGTGAGATCGCCTTTGCACATCACTTCTCTGTAGCACCAAAAATAATTTATAACTAGAAGACCTATTTCCACTTCCATTTCTGGCTAAAAACAACACAGTATCTTGTGCATGTGTTTTGGGGTGGGTTTTTTGACAGCTGCTTAGCACTTTCCAGCAGTGCCCCATTTTCAGGCCATTTAGTCAGTGTGATGGCGCACGGGTAGCTGCTGGTATGGGCTGTCATTGTGATTTGACATTTCCCTGGTGGAGCTAACAGGAGGTCTGCTTCTGTAAAGGCCATGAAATTTGGGGCCCCCTGCTTTCTTTTCTTATAAATCTGAGAATATTGATTCCTCCAAAGCCTCTCTACAAATGCCAAAGGGAGTGGAAAAAAATAAACATTTTCTTCCCCGCTCTACTTTTTTCTTATCTATGTTTCTCTCAACCTGCTCAAGTTGTTTAGATGTGTGGGTCTCTACGTTCTCTTTACAAGTCCTTGAGAGAGGTGCTAGGAAGCAGTGTGGCAGTACCAAGCAATCATTTAAGGAATCATTATTTAAAAAAAAAAAAAATCAATATTAATTTGCTGCTTCTTTTTGTAAGCTTTTTTTTATAAGTACATTCAGGCTAGGGACATGCCCTAGCCACATAGAAACATAAATATCCCTCATGCCAGGGTTAGTTTTGGCAGCAGCAAAGAAAGATGCCGTTCTGAGGTTCGATGTCCAGGCTTTCATTTAATGAAAGAAGGATGACAAAGTAGGAAGGGGACAAGCAAGTTTTAATTAAATGTGATGTTTTAAGGATGATCTCATGGCTTAGATCCTATCCAATGACTCGGCAACCTGAAATGGCCTTCGTGTAGTAAGTAAGGAGGAAAGCATCGATGATGGTGTTATCCCCTGCTTCCTGAGAGATAACCAGGAGTGATGAAGCTTCTTTGTTAGGATTAGAAGCGGTGTTACCTCCAACAATCTAATGATTCTCCTGATGTTACACAGTGCTTTTCTTAACCTCAGAGTCCTAAACAGTGTATCCCAATTGATAGAGAGCAGTAGTATCAGGTAGGTTTAGTAGTTCTCTTATCTTTCTAGTGTTATGGGATAAGGCAGCTTTCCCCTAGGAAAAATGGTACCACAGAAAGAGGGCAAATGAAAGCATAGTGGATTTTTTTTTTTGTAACAATTCCGTAACAGCAGGGAGTTCAATTTGCTTATATGAGCTTTGAATTTGACCCAGTTTTTCCACTCAGAACAAATTAATTATTGCTAACTGGAATTGCACTGACACTTTTTTCCGTTATATTTAGAAATGGAAATATTTATGCAGGTCCACAATGGACTTTTTTTTTTTCCCCCCCCAAAGTAACCAGACAGGTTAACGCGGTGACAGGATGTAGAATATTTGCCTTCCTATTTCTATTTTCAGTGATTTTTTTGTATCAGCATCTTGAACTTTTGGTTTCCCCTTATCCCAGATAAGTGCCATGAACATTATTTCTAGCTTATTGTGGGATCACCCTTGTTCAGTCTTTCCTCTTGCAGCATTTACAGTTTATAAAAATAAATACTTACCAATCCTTTTAACTTTTCTCTTTTTCACCTGCATTCTTTCACTAAATATAGACAAGGTTTGAAGGTTGGTCATTGTCGTTTTTATGTTTTTAATGTTTTTAATGGCAAAGCTTTTAGATGTATTGGTTTTGTTCAGATGTAAAGCAAGAGAGATTACTGAAATCTTAAAATATATGGGTGAGGTAAACCGTCTCTCATGTAACTCTAAATTCAATATCTGTTAATATTGTCTCATGAATAAAGCTGTATGTGCTCATTTGTGGTCCCTGCTTAAAAGCATATCAGTCTCATAAACTAGTACAGCCAAGAAATTTCAGTTCAGGAAAGCGTAAAAGCAAAGCAGAGTTACAGGAAATACAGGGTGCATTTCTTTAAGTGCCTAAAATGAGGCTTTTCTTATTTATATTTTTGGGTTTGGTATGGTGAGAAGTGTCCCTATATTCTGTAAGAGAATACTTAGGATGGGAGTGAAAGGTTTGAAGGGTTTGATTTTAAGATATCCTTGAAACATTGTATGGGTTTAGTTCCTTTTTTAATGTTCAGGCATTTTACTATCTTGTTTGCATTTCCTGTTTGCCTGGTGGGTTTTTAGTTGGGTTGGGGTTTTGTTTGGGGTTTTTTTTATTGTTTGGGGATTTTTTTATATTTCAATAACACAAAGAAGTGAGCCCTGCCCTCTTAGACAATTCCTCATAGGTATTACTCTCTCTGGCAATCTAAAAAATGGCAAAATATTGGTTAAACATCGAATCCTGTTGTGTACTTATTTTGATTTTATCATGTCATCTACCCTAAATTAAATTAAATGATACACATTTGTCTTTCAAAATCTATGTACAGTATCACCACAGTATTCTTTATATTGCTGGATTTGAAGATTCTATATCAGGTCTTACTGTGCGTCGATTTCAGAGCGACCTCTCCTTTACATTTGAAAAGAAGATTACGAGACTGTGGCATGGAGAATTTGTTACTGGGTACTAAGATCGAGTGCAAATTTTTGATTTGTCAAATGCTCTGTGACAATCTGCAGTAAAGGGAATAAGTTACCTTACTGTTCGCACAGGTCACAACAGGGTAAGATTAAATACATGAATTACAATGGTAGGGTAAATGCACATCGCTATCTCACTTGAGTGCCATGTCATTTGTCCTTAAGAGGAGCAATACAATTGTAATTCCTTTCCTTTAAGATGCTTGATGGATATGTGTTCCATATACCTTCTCAGCAGTCAACTAAAGACAGCTCGGATGATGTGGGATCTCATACCTGTGTGCAATTAGACTTCTTGGTTTGGTTGCTGAAAAGAAGAGATTAAAAGGATAAAATATGAAAAAAACTTTATTCCAGTAGACAAGAAGTATCTGCTCTACCCAAAGCAAAATGGTTTGTCTGAATTTTTTGTAAGAAGCAGCAAGGGAGGTGAGAGTCTAGATTCACAGAATTCCTAAGGGAGGAGATTTTCTTCTTTTACATGATAGCTGAGTGAATCATGCCTGCGGTCAGGATATAGGAGGCAGAAATTCTTTTCTGCCACAAAAGATTTCAAGTTGCATCCTCATAATCACTGTACTATAAGGACAGAGTGTTTGATGGGAGAATAGTAGGCTG
>VYZV01018618.1:74726-89056 GCA_013401275.1 Pandion haliaetus | reverse complement strand
CACATTTATAGTGGGACTCCTGAAGAAAGTTGGTACTCCATTATGAATATTAAGATACCTTGGTTTGGAAATAAATATAACTGTGTCAAATTTTGTATTTCTTTTTGTTAATCAGCATAGTTATCCATGTAAACTTTATTAAATATAGTTCATAATGGAAGTATATTGCAGATTCCTAAATTTTTTTGCATTCTATTATTTAAATAATAGATTTGATAATAAAAGAATAAACTAGTATGAAATCTACAGAAGAGCTGTTTGATGTAATATTCAATAATTAAGAAAGCCAGCATTTTAAAAAAATGTTTTATCCTTTACACAAAATAATATAATGAAAACCAAGGAAAAAATGTTTTAAATTAATGACCTGAAGTCCTTTCTTCCGATTGCCACGGTTTTCAACCCTTCGAATTTTCTGATCTCAGCATCTTATGCCTAACTCTGAAGAAGGAAAGCAAAATCTTTCCCACTTTTAAAAACTCCTATCTAAATCCTTCTATATTCCCTTTAAATTAACTAGTTAGCTTACTGATATAATTATAATAAACTGGAACAAGACAGAGATTCTTTTTTCATCTGGAGAAGGTTCTTGTCAAAAGCAATTTTATTACTTCAATTTATTAGCCATAGATCCAATTGCTTTTCTCACCAGTTCAGTGGTTTCATTTTCAGTATAATTTCAGTTGCTAAACCATGCGACCAATGTATTCTTTTTCTTCCACTTAAAAGACTACCTAGAAGTTTACACCAAAAAAAACCCCAAAGGAAACAAGACCAAAACACTTGAGCTAAACATAGCTAAGATTTTAGACCCAAGGAGCTCTTTAGAGGAAAGAAGTAGATAATGCATAACTGACAGTATTCTTCAGAAACGTTTTGGGGTTTTTTTCCTTTAGAAATAAACAGAAAATAGTGCCCACTGGAGGTTTCTAGATAGACAAGGGTAACTGCCTGGAAGACTTTAGAAGCAGTAAGGAGGAGAAGCCTGGAAGTGGGAGCTCTGGAGGCACAGGGAAAAATAAGATTGGTGTTGAGGGGAGAAAGAGTTGGTAAATTCAGTCCTGCAGAAGAACCCCAAAGAGCAGTCACCTACCTTTGCCAGGCCTACCATACTTGCAGGGCAACAATGACAGAGTTGGAAACCTAGTCTTCAGAACCTGAGAGTGAAGCAGTAAAGGGTGCCTCATCACTGCTGTTCCCATTTAGCTAGCAACAAGAGGTCTGTAGGTCAGAGGCAGACACTCGAGTCCCTACCTCTCCCTTCCCTTGTATTCAATTTGCAGTGTCTCATCAAGGGTGTGCTTCCTACCAGACCTCAAATCCCTTTTATTCCTGCTCAGCACCATGTCTCCTTATACCCCACTGGCCCTACTACCCTCTACTCATAGCCAGGAAACTCTCAGACTTCGTAACACTTATCGCAACTCTTCTAGCACAATCTCATACTTTCTTTCTAGTGATTCTATCTTGGGAAAGTCAGAAAGTCAAATATTTGCTTCCATCCTTTCACTTGAAAGGTATAAAATACCCTAGAAAGCCACCCCCGTATAAAGACCACACATCTTCCTCTGGTACCATCCTCACATAACTGGACTTCAAAAAGCACTTAGGGAGGCCCAGAGAAATCTGCTGGTATGTCCGATTAGCACAGCGCATTTCTAAACAGATGACACTTTTTAAAATGTTACACCATACTTCCCACAAGAATTCTATGTAAATGGTAAAAGAACAACATTCTGACCTCACTGAAATCCATGGCAAAGGTCCTAATTGCTTCAGCAAGGGCAGTTTTAAACTACTGACTTTCTTACCCCATCAGATAGACCACAGCCCACTGCAATAACTTTAATGGGCAAAATTAATATTAAAAACCCTAAAGAAATACAATCTTTCATGATAAATACATATTTATAAAGTGAAAAGTGAGAACTTAAGAAGAGCAGTACTCCAAAATTTAGAAAAGGTACCTTTCAAGAAGTCTTATTTTCAGTCACAAGCTGCCACAGGAGTGGTTATAAATTCAGAGCTCCACGACTTCACCTCCCAGGGGAATGGGTGGAAGAGAAATCACTACTTTGTGGGGAAGCTAAGCTGGACTGAAATTAGACAGAAGTACTTTTGCTCAAGTATCTTCAGGGTTCAGACAAAACAAAGAGAAACAAAACCTCATCCCTTTGACAGAGCTCTGAAATGTTGATTTATGGGACAAGATATATAACTTCTCCAATGGAAAGTCTATTGATACTGTGCAATCTCTTAATTTAGGCTGACAGGAGACTAAGAACTTGAATGACTAACATTTCAGTAGAACACAAGGGTAGATTATAGTATGTAAAAGTGCCACCATGCTTGAGAGCAGTTATAGAATATGCTCAAGAAACATAACTCCATGAGCTAATACTGCGTCACTCCTCAGTCAATGGCCAGGAAACGTACCAAACTGAAGGACCAAATTCTTTGGTTCTACAGTGGAGAAAAAGGATCATAATATCTCCCTTAAAAAAGGCCATTATCAGAAAATAATCCGGAAACAGAAATTTAAAACATCTTTGACTTTGCTTACTGAAACAGAGCAGCAAAACATAAGTTATATACAGGACTTAACAGCCAAAGTCCCCTTTTCCTTAATTTTCAGTGAGCTCTAGCACCCCATGGCACTTCAGAAATAATTTTCTTCTGAAGCGTTTTTGCACATACTCCAGATTTTCAAAAAAAGTAATAGCTATGAGCCATGGGTTAGGGCAACCAGTCTGATCTATAAGAATTGCATTTAGCTAGCCAGCAATAAAACATTTGTATTTAGGCTTTATAATCTCATTTATATTGACCCAAATATTCCTCTGCTATTTACGTGACTATCATAAAAAAACAAATCTGATTGACATGGATGAAACTTGCATTATTTATAGAAAACTACATAAATGGTGCATTAAAGAACTCTGGAAGTAGAAAGCCCGGATTACAAATCATGCCCAAATTAGAGACATATTTAAAGCAGATGAACCACAGTAATATTAAAAGATCTTCCTGACAGTCATGATAAGCGACTCCTACTCATTCTTCTTTTAAAATAAGTATTAAAGAATTGACAGACTTACATTTTAGAGAAGAAATAAAAAACCCAGGAGTTCAAAATACAAATTCAGACATTGAATTAAATTTAGAGTCAGGTGCATGTGCCTGTTATTGTAAAAAAAAAAAAAAAAAAAAGTATGTGCTCCTTTAAGCAGCTTCTTTCTGTGCTATAATTACAGAGAGCACAACATTACCAAAACAAATACTATCCTTCCACAGTACATTTATCACCAGCTTATAAGTTGATGCTGAATAAGCTAAATTGTAGGGAAATATAATGCCTTTGAAGCTCAAAATAAAGCATAAAATGCTCCATATTGAGAGGCATGTGCTTCATACCTTAACAAAAACAAGGTTTACTATATTAGTTTCTCATACTAAATGCAGTATGATGAATTTTAAGGTCAAAAGATGTCTACCTCAACTGTAAGTAGTTACTCATTTGTATTTTTACTGATATGCATGATCTTGAAAACTTTACCCAAGCCTTATTTTGCCTTTGTGAAAGATTCATATTCTGTAGCATTTCCATTGTCACATTGTCCTTTTCCAAACATAATCAATGTGATTGACTATACATCCATAACTCCCTTCACAACACAGCTATTTTGTAGTGCACATAGTGGAAGAGACAGCTGGTGAATTACTAGTAATGTTAATAACAAGGATGATTCATAGCAAGTTCTGCTCCCCATGAAATGCAGACACCAGTGAAGAGCAGTCGAGTATGGGAAAGGGAAGTGAGAACATGTGAGGCGATCTGCATGAGTGGAAACCAGTAACCACCAGCGTAAGAAAGAGAACTGTACTGAACACCTTCGAGACAGAGACCCAATGATCATATTTTGCAAAGGGATGCTGCAGACTGAAGCTGGGGAAGGAAACGTGGCATTCCTAAATTGAAGGGCTTGATATCTTTGCACTGAAATTGGGTCCTTGCTTGAGGCATCCCTTTGTGTTTAAGAAGTCAGAGATGATTATTCACTACAGTTAGTGTTTTCCTTTTGAAGGTCAAAACCAGTCTTCCCAGAGGCATCATTCCAGAGGAGCCTCTGGGCTTGTAACTTGTGAGTTAGTTATCCTGGGGAGTGACAATGGTTGCTTGGTCCAAAGCACCTGGTCTTTCACACTGAGCTCTTGACTTACAGCACCCTACTCTTCTTCCCTCAGATCTCTCTGCCTCTTCTACCCAGAACCTCCTAACTTCACCTATGCCCAGACTGCCCCCATACCCATCACACTCACTCCTTCCAACTCGTGCTCCCAGCCCTCTGCTGCTCAGTAAAACAGTATCGGTGCTACAGACTTAACTGCACGCTGCCATCCTGATGTGTCCATTGGCACTGCACACCAATCTGTCATTGAGCAGCACCACATTCTGTGCTAATCCTCTCCAGAATTGCCCAAGATGGGAGAAAATTCAAAAATCCAGACAGCCTACACCTTGAGGACACAAGGGCACATAAGGGACAGAGACTGTGCTAGTGCCAACAAGAGCAGGAGACAGAGGCAAGATGCTGGAGAAAGCTATGATGTGAGCAGTTCTTACAGTGCATGGAGTATCACTTGAACAACCAAAGGAAAGAGAAGACAGAACAAAACTTTCAGGAAAGTCACTGAGGAGGCAGTAAGGAGAGGAGGAAAATCGTAAGCAAAAGAACTTTAGCCTACAAGGGAATATCTATGATAGCTAGCTATTTAATCTCCTAAACAGATGTGGCTTTGATAGTTGCAGGTTTTTATTATTATTATTATACAAATAAATATTTTTGAGCTACAACTTTGGCAGGGGCTGAACATGAGTGCTAGAGAACGATACACACAGTCACTTGACCATAACAGGTCCTGAAGTTTAGCACAGGTCTACCATTTCATGGAGAGCAATTTTTGAAACACAACATTCTAATTATAAAGTACTATAGTGAGGATATTTTTTAAAATAAGTTCACTTAAACACTTAGCGACACATTTCCAGTATGTTCTAATCTTGATTCATTAGTAGTTGAGATCTTTTAAATAAATGTCAAACCACAGTGTTTTCAATTAGTACTTTACAAATATACAATTGCCCTATTAAATTTAAATTGACTACAGATTTAATAAATCTCAATTCAAAGTACTATGATGATTTTTGTTGCCAGATAGATGGAACAAAACTCTTCCATCAAAATACAAAGTAAGGCCAAAAATAAAAAAATTCCAAATTAAAAAAAAAAAAAAAAATTCAAATCCATTTGAAGGAGGAAAAGAGAGCAGAAGAGATAAGGAAAAAATATAAATACCTATAAAATAATGATAGGCAGAACTCAATTTCTGGCCATCCAACTTCATTTTCAAAATCCTGAATGCTACATTAAGCTTGTTTTTAAAAGATAAAGCCATATTTGAAGGAAAAACACCCAAAAGTAATGAAAACTATGTCTAAAAAGTCAGAAAAAGTATTTTATTTAAGGCAAATAGTGCTGCCCCTGTGGTAATTGAACCCCCCTGACAGACTGTTACAATAGTACTGACTAGAATAGTCTCAGAAGGTCACATGCTCTGCTATACTACAGAAGAAATAGTCAAGCCATGATATATTAATGATGTCTTGCTATTTTATAATGAAGTTCAAAAAATAATTACCTTTCTTAATACAGTGAATTAACTACACGTATTTAATAAATGCTCAATTTGTTGAAAAGATTCTCTTTACGTTGCCTTTACTGAAGATGCATGGAAGGGGAAATTACAATTTTAGCAATGGCGAGCCCTCCTGTCAGAAAAAAGGTGAATCTAAACAACTGGCATAGCCAACCAAGCTGAAGGGAGCTGTAATTCCTAAACTCCGATTGCTTCCTCCCCCGAAAATTGTAGAAGTTACTATGGATACAGACTAAGTTGAAAGGTTCAAGATAGGCTTAATCCATTAATCAGAACAATGTTAAACCAACAACCCAGGCGACAGATTTCATCTTACTCTTTAATTCAGTTTTGTTTTTTTCTCGTGAGATCATTTCTTGTTGGAGCAGTTCAGTTCAAAGTCATTAATTATTAAAATTTCTTGGAAAATTAACAAAGTGTAGCTCTTCTCTTGGGCATTCTTCTAAAGAAGGGACCCAGCACTTTCCAATTTCATGGCCAAATGTACTGTACTCTCATACTGCGGTGTTCAAGATGAAAATCATCTCCAGCAGGAAACTCTTCATCGATTTCTAGAGACAAGTAGTCTCAAAATTACATGATTCACTGTTACTAGAAAAACAGTCTAGAACCACTTTGCAAATTCAAGACACACATGCTGCCTACATGTAGAAAAGAAAATTAGTCTTGAAATTCAAAATTTACATCATTTTAGAGCTGCTGCACTTGGCTGTGGTATTTATTGTGTTACATTTGGCACTAACTGTGTTTGGCTTTTAAAATCATGTCAACATTTTCCATAAAAATATGTTCTATAGCTTCTCTAACAAAAATGGGCAAGGGTTCCAGTAATAAAATGTTAAACAGCTTTTGTGCCTATAAAGACATTAATAGGGCAGAAATAATTTCAATTTATGTAATTCAAGCCCTGTAACTCCCAGAAGGATTTTAACATAGCCAGCATTTTTATTGTTTTTAGCTGAGATGATACTATCTGAGCAATGGAGTCTGTCACTAAGCATACCTAAAAGTATCTAACATTGAGTAGGAAGAAACCTATTCTATTTTTCAAGAATATGTATTTTAACTCAGCTTAAATCCACAAAATGTCTGTGTGTCCACAATGCAATGTACATGCCATGCAAGATTACCAAACAAAGAAAAAAAATGAAGATGTGTTTTATAAATACACTAGTTGGCAGTTACACTAAAATAAAAATATACAATACAAAAATCATTGCAGAGGAACCAGGAATGGTCGGTAAATGCAACTGCATCATTATTCTCACAGGGGAAGACTGTCAAATGCACGAGGGCGAGTTAAATATCCAGCTCTCAACACATGCCAATACAGGTTGGACACAACTCGCATTTATGCTTTTCAAAACCAATCCTGTAATTCAGGAAAAAAGGCCACCTTCTGTAAGTGGTAAAAATGAAAAAAGTCATACTGAATTCACCATCCACCTTCTGCAAATAACTTTTTTTAATTTTTAAGAAAGTAGACAAAGAATGCCAGTACGGACTACTTTTCCTACCTCACAAGCACTGTACAGACTAATATAGATAAATTCAACTATTTCCCAAAGCTGTGACTATATTCAAAAACATTTTTACATGGGCAAGTTTTTACAGCCCAGTTTTGAAAGGTTTAAAGTGGACAAGTTGCTGAATTCACAAACGTGTTATGAAAATTAAGGCCAAGATCCTAAATTACTTTACAAAAGGGATACATAAACCATATACTGGTCTCATTTAATTTTTCATCAAAACCCAGCCACCTGGTATATATTAGGCAGCACTCGGCAATATTACACAGCAGTTGGGAACACAATGTGAAGAATACCATATCCACGGAGCCTGTGCAGGGAATGGGGAGAAAGAGGTGGGACATCATTGCATGGGCTGGGACAGGTCCAAGCACAGCTGTGAGTGCTCCTCCTCCAGCCCGGACTGCCACGGAGTCACCTCACGTGGGTCTCAAGCTTATACGTGATGTGAAAGCCAGCACCCACTTTCTCACAACGCGGTGTGTCCCAGTGACATGCCACAGTACTGCGGGGGAGAGTGCTGTACATTTAACAGACACTTGATTATTCCAGGGAGCAAAGAAAAGCTATTTCTCACTTCAGGTTCTTAGGTTCAGTGACCTAATTCTGGTTCGACTATGACAGACACCCCACCCCCCATAAATACGAATTAGAGGTAATAGCTATGATTAATAATCCATATGGGTAATACTTCACATATGAGCTTATGGAAAAATCAATACCAAGTGGCACAACTGCCAGACTGTGGTGAAATAATGTGTAGAGATACCAGAGCACTCATTGATTTTAACAGTTGTGCTTCTAGGCACAAACATGCAAACAGGGAATCTTGTTGAACATTAGCAGGTTGTAAATTTCCAAATAAAATGCAGTACTAAAAGTGAAAGGTTGTTTGTTTGTTTTTAATAGTACATCTGTTTTATTAAAATAGCAACACTGACATATTAAAGCATGTCTGGTGTGAGGTGTCTGGTCAGCTGAAATTTGTGTGGGAACAAAAAGCATGACAAGAAGCCCACCCATATATTAGTGCATATACTGACTAGTACCTACATGAGGCTCTGTTAAATTAATACTTAATCCTTTTTGTTTTCATGTAGTGTGAATTTGTTTGTTAAAACTATTAATATCTGCTTAAAGCACCATTCTTTCCTACATTTCCCTTCTAACTAAAACAATAATAACAATAAAAATTACAACAACAATAAAAACTAGGTTAATGCATCAACTAGTTAATCTGCTGAATGTTACATATTTTGGAATGAGTTGGGACGTTCTTTAGCAAAGAAGTTTTATGATGGTCTTGAGACATCTGTGAAAATATCACCATGTTCCACAACATATCATCTTAAAATCTGAGCATGAGTTATGGCCTTCCTACAAAAGCAAATGTAAGGGTTCAAAAAAAAAACTCACTTGAACATCTGTTCATATCTGGCGTTCGGAGTCCATAGTACCCCGATGGGCAGGAATGCAAGCATTCACCATATTGTCTCATTCCTTCTCTTCGTAGGAAGAAGAATAACTTGTGTTGGCATCTGATGCACCCATTATCCTTTGAACAAGATAAACAGCCTTTGCAAATTGGATTTGGTCCATAGCTAGCTGCAAAATAAGAAGATAAATTACACTTTAAGACCATTTGGAAATTATTTTGGCCGGAGGTCCTCTTCCCTCCAAAGTGTTACTTATCTACTGCACGATTACAAGTAGTTTTGAAAGGAAGGTTCTGAAAATGCACTCACTCTCATACATCTGCACCGGCAAGTGAATAAAAAGAAATGCAATCTCTATATTTTTATTTGTATGTAAGGCAATTTAATGAATTTACACACATTTAAAATAAAGGTACAGGCAAGCAGAGACCAAGCTATATGAAGTTTACCAGTATAACATAAGTAAAACCCAGGTGCTGAATTCTAGTTTGAAGCTGGGGACATAAGCACACAACAGCAACAAAATATAAGAACATCAGCACCCTAATATATGCACATGGAATATGTCCATCGAAATCCAGCAACCACACTAGTGCAATTTCTGACTTTTGAAGAGAGCAATATTAAGAGTAGAGAACTCTGTGCAGAACAGGTACAGCACTAGCAACACGTGCTATCCCGTAGCTCTCAGGGTCCTAGAACAGCTGTCTTCTTGCAGTCTTTTCTTGGTCTTTCTAATGAGAATGTCAAGACAACTATTTGGAAAAGAAGAGTAGCAGTTTTAACTTACAAGAAACTTTTTCCGCAAGTTTCTACCCAAAATAGGCTGAAAATCATATGCACAGACATTACAGGAGGGCATTTAGTGCAGATTACCATTTTAGGCTACCAGATGCTATGCCTTGAATTCTATTCTCTGGTTTTGTTTTCTTTTTTTCTTTTAAATTACTTGGCTGATAACTGCAATGCAAACTTTAGCTGCATCGCTCTTTGCCCCTATGAGTTTTTATTATCCTGCATTTCTTCAGAGTTGCAGAACACTCCCCTGTCCCCATGGGCTGTCAACTCCTTCTCAGGCGCTGAATCAGCACAGCAGGTTAGCAGAAGGAGGATGTCTCAAGACATTCCTGAAACTAGCATAACTTAACAGGTCTGCTTTAAATATTAAATTGGCTACAGGATCTCATAGAAATTTGCCAGTTCAAACCTGGTTTACTGGAAACAAAAGAAAAATATTATGCAATAGAAGGAAAGTGTCTTTGGGGTCTCAAGCTTTTAATAGAGCCCACCCCGCAAGCAGCTGGCCAAAAGGACAAGGACTACGTTTAATTGTTCTATTTTAAAAGTATTTAAAAGTATTCACACCCTAACATAGTACTCTGGTACTTTTATCTTGTATGGATGGATAATTGAGGTTGTTCAATGGATGACTTCACCAGCAGAGCCAGGAAAAGAAAAAAGGAAAAGCCCACCACCCCCCGGAACCAGTAGCTGATAAGCTTTACTCTCACCTTCACACATCTGCACACCATATTCCCGCTCCCTCTCTGCTCCCGTTCCCCACACATGCCTCATCAAGTTCAGCACGACAGCATTCAACTCCGATCTTGTACAAAATAATCCTGGTGGGTGGCAGGCAGGATGAGAAGCCAAGCGATCCAGTGTGAAACAGCTCAGCCAGTGGGACCGTTTCTGAGTGTTCGACTCCTCTGACACCAGGCTAACCTGGTAAGATCCACTTAATGGGAATAGCATCCTTACCCTCTACAGTATTTGTACACTTCTTTGGCCCTCTGTTAACCCTTTTGCAATGACACACCCTACCAGGCCAACTGCCTTATACTTCTACACAAGTTCCCATCTCCTGTTGCTCACAAGACCTCATATATAACTTTTCCTATAGTTCATCTTGCAACTATTCTCATTCACAATCCACATCTTCAAAGACATACAAAAAGAGAAACAAACAGATGATGAGCTAGGCTTGGATGCATCCCTCATCTCACTGTCGGCAGGGATTGCCTATCTGTAACCACATCAAATAATACGTGACCATGTACTCCAAAGCAATTGTTGCTTAACACGTGGTGGGCAATCCTGTAGACTTCTGAATCCTCTTTTAATCTCCTTACATCTCACTCTCAGTAAATCTGTACCTCCAGCTTGTTCAAGGTTCCTCAGAGAAGGCTGTACTGTAACAAAAGAATTAAAAGGAGCAAAGCAAAAGTAAAGATGAGATGCCTGTATTTATTCACCAAATTGTTTTTTGGAGTTTGAATCAGCTGAAGTCAGGGTCTCATAGGCAATATGTATATGATTGTTACATAAGGCCAGGCCAATTGCTGAACAACACGGATATAGCTAAAGGCAACTATTCTCAACAGTGTGGCTTGGCGAGCAGGGATTAGGCTCTGGAGCAGATACATTTGTAGTGTTCATGTAGGTGTCATGTCCACCTTCCCCCACAGACCCCCATTAAAATTCAGACTTCTTGGCTGCAAAATGTGTCTCAGTTTGACTCTACTTTCCAACTTTCCTTTATCTATGACTGCCCACATGTTACTCTCCTCAAGTACCTCTTTTTTCTATTTCTGGTAAGATATCTTTGTTGATAACCCTTTGTTCTGCAGGCAAGTTTAATTATGCTGACTTCTCTGGGCTTCAGCCATAGCTCTGTCCCAACATACTCTCACATGAAAAGGAGCTAACAGCATAAAATGATCCTCCATCCTGTCTATCGTTTGTTTAGGAGATGGACAGCACATCTTTCACAGCTTAAGGTCAACAAAAGATACATGAAAGAGTTCAGTAATATAGTAGTTTTGTAAGTTGTATACGTTTATCCCAGAATTTTAACTTGTGTGTAGGTTCCCCAAACCATGACATCTAGACTCTCCTTCTTTATCTCCTGAGCAGCCTTAACAAATTATTTGTAATTTCTGTGACCATATTTTTTCCCCTCTTAGAGGAATGCTGTGAGATTCAGTTCATCAGAACTTGTAAACTGCTCTGAAATCCTCAGATATGAGGTATTACAGATGTGACACATGTATTGTTACTTAAATCAATTGTTATTAAACTCACATATTGAATTTGGATAACAGAGTTCAAGATGGTCACATAGTTAATGGTCACATAGTGATGACTTTCCCTGTTGTTCTCCTAGTTACTAAGTTATAACAAAAGCCTAAAAATGCATCAGATAAGTATTTTTCTTTTCTTTCTTTACCACACTAAGCAAAAAAAAAAAAAAAAATCACTGAAGGATTATACAATGGTAAGAGGAGATAATATGATTTTTATGCTGTAATACAGAGATTAAACTTTATTAAAAGAATCTGAAAACTTCCCACTGTGCTGCTTAGTCACCAAACTGAATAATTTCCAGGTATTTTGCATATGGTAACTTATTCTGAAGTGTATTTCACAGAATTGGTGTTCTTCCACATTGTTGTTGCTTATATTCTTTTCAGAGTTTCATGGGAAGCATACTGACTTCTGTGACCTTTCTGTCAGTTCAATTTGTCCCAAAGCAGGGAAAATCATGGTATGCTCTACTACTAAATTACTTGGACACTGAACATATACCTTAACAAATCAAATACCGTAGCACTGTTTTTGGTGTCACATAGGCATGCCATCTTGAAGATACCAACTTAACTTCCTCTCTTTGCCCCTATGTACACAAGCTATAATTAAATCCTACAAAATCCTCCCTGCCCCAAAGTCTTCCCCTTCCATCTTGGTTTCTTAACATAGCAAATACAATGTATTCTTATCACATACAGCTTTTTCAATTCTCATATAATTGCTCTTTGATGGAGGCAGTGAACGCCTCTGCGTTCAGCAGAAATATCTATACACTTCCTTTTGAATTTCTTCATAAACTCTTCTTTTTCCTTCTGTATTAGACTGCAAGAAAAAAATAACAAGCTTACAAAACATGGTCAATCACATTCCAAGTCACCAGCTGCATCATGAACAAAGTAAAACATCACACTACTCATCTCTGTTTCAACCCTGCCTGGAACACCCTCCTCAACTCTGTATGCCATGCAGGCAGGTTTCCTCCAGCCAAATCCCTCATGGAAACTCGTTCCTTCCACAAGGCCCACAAATGTTAACCAGTGTCAGAGCACTGCTGTCGTCACATCATAAAACCGAAAATGCACACATGCTCTAAGTTAGCACCATCCTCTGGGTCTCAAAGCGCATGACTGCGCTGTCTGTCTGTTAAGATTGTAAGGTCCTTGCAGCACAAGTAATGTTTTGTACAGCCACATAAGTATGTACGTGGGTGTGAACACCGCACATAAACACAAACACACACCTTTATACAGATAATGCATTTTTTTATTCCTTCTGCTTGCTGCTTCTACAGCTATACTCTAGGGCATCCCTATATTTAAAGAAAAAGCTTTTACAGACTTGATTCCCTGTGTTGAGCTTTTATTTTAAATCTGGGATTAAATTTGCCAAGTTTGAAAATGTTACTTGAGAACACAGACTAGTACCCAAACACTGAATGAAACATGTCTGAACTCTAAGGGTGTTTAAAGTTTCATGGTTTGGGCACATATCAAGTAAAATCAAATGTCAGCTAATTACTTTAACTCTTGTCTGGATCAATTGTGTTTAAGCCATATTGCTGAAGCAGTTTTAAGTGAATTGTTATGACTATTTGAAATCACAAGAAAATCAACAGTACAAAATGAGTCCAGCCTGTTCCCCACAAGAATACAAGTTGTTCTGTAAGCAACAGAACTAAGAGCATTTGATTTTCAGTAGTCTTACTGTCTTGCAGCCCATACCACAACAACTACTACTAATTTGTGTCTTTCTTGGCATGCCCACTTGTTAGGTGTCACAAACCTCTTTTGAACCTGATGCTTCAGCTCACCACAAGAACCTGGGATTTTTACACTTCTGTAAAAATCAGGCTGAAATGGACAACTGAATCTAAAACCAATTGGAGGAAGAGGAGGGCCTGGCAGAGAAACAAGCAGTAGAAAAACTCATTACCTAAATATAATTTCTTTAGAGGGCCAGGCTAACATGCTCATTATGTTCTTAACATCACTTGCTGCCTGGTCATTGTGTCTCTATTTGGCAGTCTTTGGTGTTTTGAACTCTCTGAGGTCAGAAACTGGGCTTAATGGTACAATGGCCAGCTTAATGGCACTTTTGCCCTAACTGGGATTGCAGCCACATAAGTGCTGGTAATTGGATTTTAGTTCAGATCTAGCAGGAATGTCTCCAAGACACTTATCGCTATAAACATGAGGTGTGCAGACGGGGCTCAGAGGAGGGAAGCAACTAAAAGACCAATACAAGCTGCACTTATTGCAGAAAAAGCAGATATCATAATCCTGAATTCAATTAATGCTATAAAGATATCCTACACATATCTCAAAAAAACCAACTAAAATACACTCATGCTTGGCATATGTCTTCAGGGTACCAAAGAATGGAACAAAGAACACAGCCTTACAGGTACACCAATATTACATAGTATACCAATGTACTAACACTGTAAGACTGCAAGGTTATTATAGTTAGAAACTATCTGATGGGCTATGAACAGAAGCCGGCCAAGAAAAATACCTATTTTTCATTAGAGCTGTGTGAAAGCAAAAGTAAGTTTTGG
>VYZV01018618.1:45388-69670 GCA_013401275.1 Pandion haliaetus | reverse complement strand
TAAAAAAGAATATTATTAAACTGAAAGGTACAGAAAGTGGTACCCTCTAAGAAAGAAGAAATGTAAGGTTTAGATAGCTGGGAATAGTTTGGAAGATTTAATGGCCTCAGACATAAGGAGCTGTGTAGGAAACTTTAAAACGCATGTAAGGTTATATTCACTGTAACGTAAGTTTTCCAGAAGAAATGTTTTACAGGTCCTTACATTGAGCAAAAGCTAGTTCTGAGCAAAGCTTCAATGGAGGTCTGTACAAGCAGATTTGCCAGATGTCCAAGTCTGATGGAAGCAACCTGGGTTTCAGGTTAGGCATTAGGTTGAGAACGAAGCTTGGACCACACAGAAGTAAAATTGCTCCCCACAGTATTGCAGAGGACTAGGCTGGTAGTCTCCAGTTAGATATGACAAGAAACTCATTTGTGTACTGTGTAGACACAGCACTGCATTTCCTCAGCTACAGCAGCTGACAGAGTAGTTAATGATTATGTTTGTGCTAGACAACCAATAGCACTTACAAGGTCCCAAGTGGGGTACTTGGGCTGAATCCATTTCAACTCTATTGAAGCACTAGGCAGAGAGGAGATACTGTTTCTTCCTAGCCCAGGAAAGAAATTCAAAGCCAGATGGATGCTTTGGTTACTCCAACAGCTACCCAGTTTCAGTAAGTCCAGGACTCCAAGTGGCATCACAACACTTCTGAACAGGTCAAGGAAGACACAGCCATTTCAAGCCCCAACTGGACAAAGCCCCAGCTAACCTGATCTGGCCTCACAGCTGACCCTGCTTTGAGCAGAACATTGGTAAGGGAGGTCCCACCTCCTGCTTGGGAGGTCTCTTACAGACTGAATTTTCCTGTGGTCCTGTGACCTGCATCTGAAGTATCAGATTCCATTTCTTGCTTGAAGAAGGAGGCAGCTTGAGCTACATGATGTGCAACACACTTCTGATGGAGGAGGAACAGGTAACAAAGCACATGGGGATATGGAAAGTTTTCTGGATGTCCAGATATACTCCTTTTCACAGGAGATCCCATGGAGGGAGGCAACAGGTATCAATGAATGAAATGGAAACAAAGCATTTTGGAAATGTGCTGTAATTGCAAATAAGGGAACCTAAAGGATATCTTCACAGCTGGAAGTATCCTTTCCCACACAAAGTGAGCCATCTTAAGAGAAAAAAAGCTCACCGGAGGAAAAGACCTATAGGTAGCTATGCAGCTCAGCTCAAATGAGAAGAAATACAGGAAAGCACAAGACAACATCCACCATTGGCCAAAAAACCCCAAAAGTTCTCCCCAGAGATACCTTTCTTTTGAAAAGAGCAGAGATGTTCCAGAAGGACAGGTGGCACCTTCCTGCCTCCTGCGAGCAGAGGACCTCCTCACAAGGAGAAGCCACGCTGCCCTACTCTGACACCAGAACAGAGGTTTCATTATGGCACTCCCAAACCAAGAATTTGGATATGGATACCCACTTTGTATTACCAAGACTGAGGAGGAAAGGCTGTATGTTCAAATACTGAAAATCCCATGCACCCACACCCCCTCATTTCAGGAGGTGAGATTCTGATAGGCAGTGATGGGGACAGTATTCTCCATCAGACAATTACCCTTTAGTGTCACACACACAGAAGTACAGCAACTCCGTGCCCTATAAAGCTTACTCACAAGACTAAAACTGGTGGACTTCCAGCCCTCCAAAGACACCAGGATAAATTATTCCTTAGCCATCAGCTATCAGAAAAGAAAAATGGCATCCCAGGAAACTTTGGCATTGGAGAAATCTGTTATGAGCAATGTCTGATATGAGCGATGTCTGATATGAGTATTTAAAGAACATTATTAGAACATTAGGTATTCAAAAAGCATGTAGACAAGGCACTTCATGACATGGTTTAGTGGGCATGGTTGATGGTTGGACTCAATCTTAAAAGGTCTTTTCCAACCTAAATGATTCCATGATTCTATGATTATCTAGAGTTTCTTTAAGAAGCTGGGGTCTTTTTGTATTCATAAAGAGCACTATATTAGTGTGCTTATTAGGGGGCAATTCAAGGTTAGATTAACTTTTAAGACAAAAAACAGGTTAGTGCTGATCAAATATTAGCAGTCGACATTGTACCTGTGAGTTCTGAACTGGCTACATTTCTACTGTACAAGCAGTACATAGCATAAGCCAGAAATGTGATTATTGAAAACTTTGCAAGGGCCAAATTTGCCAAGCTTATATTACTTGTTGGCATAATTGACTGGAAACAAAAATTAGACGTTGGGAAGAGTTAAAATTGGTTCTTGCTTAAGCATGTTCTACTGGATGAATAAAGCCATAATACCACAAGTACCAAACCAAAAAAAATGTATGGCAAAAAAAGACAATTCTGACTGAAAAAAAAAAATAATCTGGAAGTGGTATTAAGACACAGCTTCAAAGGATGGAAAAACAAGACATAAACAGCAAATAATCCAAGTTAAAAAATAGAGATAACTGACAAATAACCTAAAGGGATCAAAAAAACCCCAACCAAAAAAACCAACCCCACCCCTCTAAAGCCTCACATGCCAAAACTCAACAGTGAATAGAGACCAGAATAACAAACCATATTTCTAACACTTAAAATAACAGACAGGGAAAGCAAAAGAGCCTAACAGTTGCATCTCATGTTTAGAATAAAGCAGGATGTATCCACCCAATGTGATAATACAGCTGTAATCAGAAGTTTGCCATCCATACAAAAGGAAGCTATGCAAGACCATTTGCCAAAGGGAAAAAATGTAAGCAACTATCACTGCCAGTCAATTGCTCAATGCGTTAACTTAATGCTTCCCTCTAATTTTTTTGGGGGGTGTAATAAATGCTTGAAGACTGAAGAAAGCCCAACAGCTCAGAGGACAGCCTATGTACCAGACAGGGAACTACAGACTGATTCACCCGACATCAATTTCAGGGGAAAAAAAATTGAGTCTTTAAGAAGTGTTGCATCATTGAGAAGTAGAGACTAAATATACATACATACATATATATATATATATGTATGTAATAGATAGATAGAATAAGCAAGGATTTAGATCAAAATAAACTGTTACCCTCTATGAACATGGAAGAAAAGAAAACTGTTGGTAAGTTATACTTTGATTTCTTCAAGTCATCTGACTTAGTACAATATCACATTTTGATTTTAAAACCCAGCTCACCAATTAATCTCTAAACATCCACTGTTACTAAGAAAGAATTAATGCTTACTAAAAAAAGCTCCAAACAATATACAAAACTTTTGCTGACACAGTCTCCAGATGACAAAAGTTGATGGGGTAAGAAGTCATCAGAAGGAACCACTACTGGCACAGAGTCACCCCAAGTCTTGACTAAACATTTACAACATAAAAAAATGCAGTTGAACAAAGTACCAACCACCCAGGGGAAGGGAGGGAGGGGGTCCATCTTGCTGATGCTGACTGGAAGCTGAGGTTAAGCTTGAACTAAAACAGGATGTGTCCTCCATGTTATTAAACACTGGAACATGCTACCTGTAAGATGGAGGCAGGGGGAATAGGGAATGGGAAGAGGTTTGGACTGGCTTGAGGCCCTTGTTCGGGAGACTACCTCTCTCTTCAAAAGTCATATGCTTTCATGGCACTTCTGGGATAAAGTATGTGGTTCTTGCCGCTGGAGATGTCATGCAAGCACTCCATAATACATGAATTGTGAGTGTCTGTCACAGTTTGGATCATCAGTGTGCTTTTATATCAGGAATCCATGTTATCACCTATAGACTGAGCTTTGCTCTACATGCCAGAGCAGCCCTGGAGCTGCATTTCCTCCAACTTCACCTGAAGTGGAAAATACGCTCCAAGTGTACACCTAACATTCTTCAGCAAGTAGCATGCATCCAGTTCACAGGACCAGATTAGAGCTAGCCCAAAGTAAAACCCTGAAACTCATAAAGCATGGGCACAAGGTCCCCAGAACTGGTTGTTTAGCTCTACAAATGCATTCCACTGGACCTCATTTCTTGCTATTGTAGACATGGCCAGTGAGTCTCTCCTGATCCCAGGTAGGAGACAAATGCCCAGATTGCCCTCAGTAGTCTCATGCCTATTAAGACATTAGTTATAAATCACATACAGTCTCACACTCCAGGGCCCAGCCAGTAACCTGAAAAGGTTACAGATTTTAACATGCAACTGGCAGATGTAGTTTCCCAAGAATGAGGGAAAACTATTTTTCTTCCTCTGAATGATCACAGACTGGCCATAACTAGGGGCAAGTAACTTGCTAGATCAAAACTCATGTCTAGTTTGTATATGTCCCCATACTCAGAGTCAAGCTAGTTAACATTACATTCAGAAAAGAATTTTCTTCCATCAGATCAGCATAGACTTGCAGCATGTGGCACTGTTTACCTGCTGGGACTGCCTGGGCAATTTTCATTTAGTTAATGTCTCACCTTTCCATGGACCTGAAGTGTTTTACATCTGCTTGGTCAGTGCCGTGGTCTGTGACACATAGTTTAGTAACCTGTGAATTGAAGTGCTTTGTGCCAGTTTGAGTGAGTCTTTAGACTGCACACATCTGAGTAAAAGGTAATATATTATAATAACAGTCCTTCCTGACCTTAAAAAACAAATGAGGATATGCTAAATAAATCAGTTTATTTTTTATTCCCTTTTATTATAAAGGCTTTACCTCTGAGAGGAGGAATAAACTACTCAAGTGAGCCCTCAGCTTAGGATAAGACACACCTAGGTTCAAGGAATAATTCAGCCATGGTTGCTCATGACTTGGGCAAGTAACTCAGCTTTTCTTACTCTGAATTTCTTATTCTTAAAATTGAGGTAATAGCAGTTCACGATCTCAGAATAAAAGGCATGTCAATGCCTTAAAGTAAGAAGTTACATGGGCCTATATCTCACNGGGGGGGGAAGAAAAAGAGATCAATTCCATTAAAAAATGGAAAAACTTATTTCTGAAGTATTTCACAGAAGAGAAATTATTTCTCCAAAGTTCTCCTTTCAGCTCTCAAAACACTTCATCCTAGAGACCACCAGAGGTGGAAACTGCATAAGCCACTGAAAAAACAGGTTACTGAAAAATGCAGACCAGTATTTTCAAATGAGGCGCTTGAAACCCAGCAGCTAAATCATCGTAGAATTGTCACATTGTTTGGGTTGGAAGGGACCTTCAAGATCATGTAGTTCCAACCCCCCTGCCATGGGCAGGGAATCCTTCCACCAGACCAGGTTGCTCAAAGCCCCATCCAACCTGGCCTTGAACACTTCCACAGATGGGGCATCCACAACTTCTCTCGGCAACCTGTTCCAGTGCCTCACCATCCTCACAGTGAAGAACTTCTTCCTTACATCTAATCTCAACCTACCCTCTGTCAGTTTAAAGCCATTACCCCTTGTGCTATCACTACACTCCCTGAGAAAGAGTCCCTTCCCATCTTCCCTGTAGGCCCCCTTTAGGTACTGGAAGGCTGCTATAAGGTCTCCCTGGAGCCTTCTCTTCTCCAGGCTGAGCAACCCCAACTCTCTCAGCCTGTCCTCATAGGGGGGGTGCTGGTTGTTACACGGAGAGCAGATTGGGCTGCCTTACTCAGCTCCAGCATCTCTTCTGGTGTGATGAGTCCTTCCCCTTCAGTCTGCAGAGCGGTGAAGCGGTTCTGCAAGGGCACCTCAGGCTTCGGGGGGAGTCTCTTCCTCCTGACGGTCCTTGCCATTACAAGGTTCAACTCCTGTGTGTTATTGCCCCGTCTTCCTTCCATGTGTGCCAGTGGGGGAGTTTTTGGCTGTTTGGCCATGGGTCCACTGCAGACTGTGCTTGGAACCAGCTATCTAACTCCTTCTCATCCTCCCTGATGTTACAGAGACTTCTCACCACCTGCTGCAGGGGGTCCTCCACCTGGACACAGCTTTTGCAGGCAGGTCTGATATTCAAATAGGTTTTTATTTTCAACATTGCTGTACATTAACAGACTCCAATCATTTCAAATAAGTCAGCAGGAGCCGGGACTGCTCCAGTTATGGGTCTCCTGGTACAGTTTTCTGAATGGTAAGTATTTGTTGATAGCTTCCAGAAAGGAAGGACTGTGTAGTAGAGCCTTGGTGCAACTATGGTCTTTAACTCAGCCTGCCAATTCATATCATGATTACAACTCCCATTACTAGATTTTCGACTTGAAGTAATTAACTGGAGAAAACATATCTTCCCGCTGGAAGCAGATGATAAAGAGTTTTCTGTAAAGACTGGCAGAAGCTCTTTATGAATTGGACTATTGGGAAAGCCCACAGAGAGCCCAAAAAGCATCATGTGAGTAAAGAAAATCCTAGCCATACTGTCATTTAACAAGAGCTGACTAAAAATTAGCAGTACTAAACATACTCTTATATTTACTTGTCCAAAATCACATACTAGGACCAAAAAAAAATAGATAAAAAGTTAAAAAGACCTTCATTCACATTAACTATCTGTAAAAAGAAGCATTGGGGTGAACAGGTCTGGGCTCTAAAATGAGAAGTGAAAATGACAGAACAAATTTACTTCATTGCATATACTAATGCAAGCTCATGCACTGAGAAGGAAAGTGCACTCAAATGATCCCCTAATACACCCGTTTTCTTCACACAGTTATTTCACTGGAAGAAAGAAAAATATTTAAATGCATCTCTCACTTTGTAACTCAGATTTACTTGAGTTTGTAATTCCTCAGGATTTTTAGGAGGCATTTTTGATACATAGAGCTACAGCTGAAAATCATAAGTACGTTTTCATCTCTACCACCAGTGACAAACTTTTACGAAGTTATGACACTTACTTTTGCCTCTGAAAAAAACATCATTAAACACATTGATATCTAAATTTATATTTAAACACTTCACTACTTCAACTGAAACCTCAAGTTACTCACATAATCTCTATCGTTTTGGGGTTTTGTTTGTTTTCATTATTTTCTGATATTGTGAAGCATGCAGAACACAGGCTATCCTAACCTGCAGTACATTTTTTTAAAAAGGGATAAATGCAGTTCGAATATTCTTCAAAGTATAGCTCCTCTCCAAAACATGACTGCAAAACCAACATTGTGGTGTTCCACACTTGTGCCTCAAGGAATTCCAGAACAAAGTTTGTTCAAGTTATGAGCTGCACACATGTAAATGTGTACACACACACACGCGTACATATTCCCTGCCAAAACCAGCCCCAGAAAACTACTAATTAAATCACGTCATGAAAGGTGCTTGTATCTCCCTGAAAAGTTTTGTACCCACTATGCTTTCTATTAAACCACTTAAAAAACATGGCCTTCATAATTAAAAGAAGTTGTAAATAAGGCAGAATTTAGGGTTCCAGTGCAATTTTATTTCATTACTCTTTAAATAAGCAAGCTGGAATCTAAAGCATGTTTTGTCACAATGCTGGCTTTGCAAAGCCAACAAGACAAACAAGCACCTTTTAACTCTGTGAAGCAAGGATGATAGAGAATGCATGGAAGATAGTCCCAGAGAAAAGAATTTCTTGTGAAAGATTTTTTATATTTTCAAGATCTATTTTGTTAATTCAAAATACAATCACTGTCTTTCAGTGTAGTACTTTTAACTGTTGCCTAAACACTCATTTTCAGCAGCTAATATTACAATCATCCAGATACAGCATGATCCTAAACATGAGGCAGCTCCTAATTTTAGTGTCTTCATATGCCTAGTAAGTAACATCACAGTCTCCTTAAATTCGGGGGTATTGGACAAGACACAATGGTCCAACTCACTAAGACCAAGGACCTGGCATCCCCACCATGAAGGGAGGAGGATGGTGTACCACACCCTGTACGTACAGCGACGGCCAGTGCCTCCATGTGGAGCTGTAAACTCCTGGCTTACCACAACTGCCTCCACAACTCCACTCACAGGCAGACAGTGATGGTAAGTTTGTGATTACAGTCAACCCTTTACAGTAGACCTGCCTCCAGCTACTCCCTCTTTCCACTTTGAGCAGGAGCACTGGCCCATGTGACTCTGATCCTGAACTTGGGGCGCACCAAAATACAAGGTGATATTAACTTTCTGGCTGTTTTCCTTTAAAAAAAACCTTGTCTTTCATTTTATGTTCAGGGAAACGCAACAGATAAGTATCTGATCAAGATAAAAGATAAAGTTGATGATTTAGAATCACCATGGAAAATTCAGGAGAGAGAATCATGTGTGATTATCAGACTTACATATTTCATTGCAGCCAGAGGAGAAGACTGGATCTTGGAAACAGCTTCCCCTCTCTGCAAGCTTTCTGTAGGGATTGTTTGATGATGCAATACAGTCAGGTCAGACTAGGATTCTGGCAAAAAGATATAAAATATCCTGCAAAGAGGGAATGAGAGGGGAGGGGGAAGAGGGAGAGAAAGAGAGATACGTAATGACACCTTCCTATGCACATTCTCTCCTCCTACACTCCTCATATATCACCATTCCCCATGGAGCTATTAAACTCAGCGTATAGCCCCTTACAATTACTATAACCATCTGATTTTTATAACTTCCCACTCCAGGCTTTCATTAACCCCAGACTCACTTGATGCCAAGTCTTCCTTCCTGGAGCACCAAGGCTATGTGTGGAGTCCAGCTGGTGAGTCAGGGAGATGTCGTAAATTGGAAGAGTGTGCTGGAGCTACTTAAAATTGTGGTGAACCAGAGGAAAAGGACCAATTGCACAAAAGATTTAGGAAATGGATGATAGAAGGTGTTAAAAAATCCATTGAGAGCATAATTTGTGAAATAACATCCAGAGCACAACAAAACCTTACACTAAAGACGTCTACACAAACCAAAATTATCCATTCAGACCTGATTCTGCACAGAATGGCCCATAAAAGCAGATCCCAAACAGCCACCATACACCTATTATCGTACATTTCCTGACTTCTAGGAGTGCAGCACAGTCAAAAAGCAGCAGATTTCCCAGTCTTGTTGATGTACCTCTAATTTCAAAGCTGCCAGACTTTAATTGCTTTTCAGCAACTACCTCACATGGCATGCTTTGGCTGGGAACATATTTTTGCGGACAGTTATAGCTCCTTCTCTCCAAATGGAAACAGTGACAGGTTTCTAACTCCAGAAAAATTAGCCGAAACCATAACAACACAGTCTGATTTAAAACATAACCTGTAACCTGGAAAGTAATTTTTTACACTTTATGTTTTAACATTTTGTGTGCCTTTTTAGGATTGGTTAAATGTAAAAATTAGAAACCGAAAAAGAATCCCAGGTGCCAAAAATGCACATATTTACCTCTCCACTATGGTCCTTGTTGAACAGCTGCTGCCTTCATCTCCAAAGATAGAGAGGAAAACATAATTGTGCCATATACCTGTACAAAAACATTGTGCTATGCTTAGCTCTGCTTTGTTGCAAGCACTGTAAAACACACTCATTTTAATTTAGCTTTTAAAAATTACTTCATTCGTATCTGGAGAAACAGACAGTAGGATGCGTGTTTCACCACCCTCTTTGTAAAAAAACTTCTTCATTACAACTAGTGTGAATCCACCTTCTTTTATTTTAAAACCATTACCCCTTGCCCTATCACAACAGACCCTACTAAAAAGTCTGCCCCCATCTTATGAGCCCCCTTTAAGTATTAAAAGGCCACAATAAGGTCTCCCTAGAGCCTTCTTTTCTCGAGGGTGAACAACTCCCAGCCCTATCTTTCTCAGCCCATCTTCACAGGAGAGGGGTTCCATCCCTCTGATCATTTTTGTGCTCTCCTCTGGACCTGCTCCAACAGGTCCATATCTTTCCTGTGCTGAGGATTCCAGAGCTGGATGTAGTACTGCAGGTGGGGTCTCACCAGAGTAGAGGGGAAGAATCACCTCCCTCGACCTGCTGGCCATGCTTCTTTTGATGCAGCCCAGGATACGGTTTGCCTTCTGGGCTGCGAGTGTACATTGTCAGCTCATGTCCAGCTTTTCATCCACCAGTAACCCCAAGTCCTTCTCTGCAGGGCTGCTCTCAATCCCTTCATTCCCCAGCCTGTATTGATACTGGGGGTTGCCCTGACCCAGGTGCAGGGCCTTGCACTTGGTCTTGTTGAACCTCATGATGTTCCCATGGGCCCACTTCTCAAGCTTGTTCAGGTCCCTCTGGATGGCATCCTGTCCCTCAGGCATGTCAACAGCACCACTCAGCTTGGTGTGGTCTGCAAACTTGCTGAGGGTGCACTTGATCCCACTGTCTACGTTACTGATGAAGATATTAAACAGTACTGGTCCCAATATGGACCCCTGAGGGACACCACTTGCCACTGATCTCCATCTAGACACTGACCAGTTGACCACAGGTCCTCTTCACAGCACAGCAACAACCAATTTATCTGCAGACAGTTCTAAGAGGGGACAACAAGTTTCTGATGAAGATGACTCAAAGACAAACTCACTCACATGCAAAATTATCTGTTTACACAAACTCACTCAAAATGATCCGGTAATATGCTAGAGCCCTGAACTCTGCCTCATCAACAGTCAAATAAAATCACCACAAATGCTTGACTCTTCAAACAACTAATCTGTCAATTTGGTAACAATTCTGAAAGAGGGAGTTGATCAGAAAAGTGACATAAAGTAGAAGGGAACTTTACATGTCATGGTATTCTTTCACACCTCTAGTTGTCTGATGACTTTCTAAATACAGGTTTTTAAAGTATTCTGTTCCCTAACTACATAACTTTATCTGAATCTACCTAATAATTCAAAATCCTGTAGTACAAAAATGGTCATTCTCATTTGCAGGGATGTACAGAAAATACAATCCCACTTCACAGAAGATCTTCCTGTTTCAAACTCAGTCTTCATTCCAGTGCAGAATAAAGTAGGAATGATTATTTCAAATATAAGCCAAGTTCTGGTGCTGCCCACCTGAAAAGAATATTTCATTGCACCAGGAGCAGGAACACAGGCACTTGGGACAGGCATCCCCAGGACTCCCCAGTTACTCATACCCTTTCATAGTATTTAGTGGGCTAAAGGGAAGCCCCCAGTGACCAGCACCGAGACACACCAGTCTGCTTTCCCCACAGTGCCTGGGAAGCTACTGGGTCAGCCAGTCCTGACAGCACTGGAACATCACACTAAAGTGAAAGCCCCAGAACTCTGGAACTGCAGCAAACACCACTCCCAGCTTCAGCTTCCACAGCATCTTTCCTGGCTACAAAATTCTGCCCCAGGGAAGCCCACCAGACTAAGAGGGATTTATATGCCAGTGGTTTCTGCAGTGATTCCAAGATGGTCTAGACTTGGCTGCATGTAATGACCTGCTGACTGGCAATACTTATGTGCACCCACATTTATTTTATGACAAACAATCTTCCTGCTATTGTATTCAGTAGTAACAGAGTCTCCCTGGCAGCAGACAGGCTACAAGAGAATGCATGCAAATACCTACACAGTGCAGTATTTTAGAACCAGCTTACTTTTTAACCATATCCATTACATTTTACTTTGTTCTACACCTCTCTTTCTCAGCAGAAGATATAAGATACAGAATTGAGAATCCTGATTTGCAGTCAGAAGAAACAATATCTATTACTAGATAAATCATCTTAGAGCTGAAACAGCACAGTGGGAAACACAAATTAAGAAGTTACTTAGGATATACTTTACTGCTTAACTTACTGGTTGAAGACTGGAGAACGTGCATTTATCAATATACAGAAGTTCAATGGCAAAAATAATTACCATCTCCTTTTAAAAGCTGTCTGAACTCCCTGTTTCCTCAAGGAAGCACAGTCTTGCCAGCCTTAATTACAGTTTCCTCCAACTGTAACATTCATAGCTCTTAAATCCTTAGTTTTATTGCCAGTAATTAGAGAGTGTATGGTTTCTGTCCAAAAGATAGAAATGTTTTAAAATATTAAGAACTCTGTCAAGAAAATTAAGTACTTTGGTATTGCCAAATGACCATTTCACTCTCCCTCCTCTATTTCCCCACCCTATTTTGCTGAATTAATTTTGGGATATAATACATATCGTGCTTGGATTTGTCCCAGACAAATGAACTTGAAATCATTATTTATCATTTACGATGCCTTTTCTAAACACATTTGGCAACCGAATCCCAGACAGATCCGTTTTTACCAAAAGGTTTGTTTGAGCAAGCACAGCTTTAGACACCAGGAAAACAATTTGTACCAAGAGTCAGAGCTCTAAACCCAAACTTTCAGTCTTAAATATACTTGGCAAAAGTGCACTTTCAGTATGTAAGTGATAAAATATATGACTAAAACATGTGGGCAGTATTTTGATCATTGCACGCTAGAAACAACATATCAGTTAAACAAACTTGTTAAGTAGTGGAGTGGGCACACATACCACAAAACATATGCCTTAGCAATCTTCTGTTATATTAGCCATCTAATGACACATGCTTTGCATCCAAGTATCATTAAACGAACATGAACAAACAGCACACAGCAAAGCTATGCTGTAAAACTGGACGCAGACGCTGCAATGTTATATCACTTATAAAACAGAATCTTTGAACTAGAAACTGCGCTACAGCCACTGCTACCTCAGGAAGCTGCGGTTTGCTGCTTGGAACACTTCATTCATGTGCTATTTTTAGTAACGTGGACATCTAAATAAAATTTTGTAGGCACACAAGGTTATCTAAGGGCAAAACTTAGTTTATCGTATTCAAAAACACAAGAGAAAAGGAATACAGAGCAATAGACGTTTACTGTGGCAGTCTTTTTGGAGAATGAGGTAGAAAGAAAGAAAGGCTTGTCGTCTTTCAGTCCAAGTTGTGCTCTTAGAAATCTGCACCACCATGAGGCTCAGAAGGAGTCTCGGATAAGGACATGGTAGTTTCAACACCACTTCTTTTCAAGAATGGATTTCTTCCCCATAAATAGCTGGCAGAGAAGCAAGAAGTGCCTTGGTTGGTAATAAGTAAGCTGAAGTGTTTTTTCTGGGTTCATCCAGCTGGTTGTGATTAAGCTGGTATCTCCTTTTCCCTTCCTATTTAAACATGAACATGGTCTTTCTCACAGCTTAGTTCCTACTCATGGCGCAGGTACCACTGGAGTTTGCTGCAGGGACAGAGACCTCTAAGGCCTTCAACTGGTCCATCAGAAAACTCTTTCTTGTACAATCATCAGCTTATACTTTTCCTTTCCTCATAAAGGAAAGTTCCAGCCAAATGCTGTCTTACTAGGTCCTACTGCAGCACCTGTACAACCATCTAGCATGGCATGGTCCCCTGTGGAAAGGCCTCCATCCTCTAATTAGATGCAGAGAGGATTAGGAACACTGCAGTTAGGAACTAAGATGCTCAAATATTTACATGTCCAAGTATCTAATTAAATGTGTCCTGTAGCAGAGAAGCAGGTCACATCAACTTGTTATCCCAGAGGGCCACAAGCTAGGCTGGTCTGAGGGCACATAGGAACATTAAGGAGATACAGGGGGAATTTCAACAAGTTTACAAGGAGTTTAACGTGCAACAAGAAAATGTTCAAGAAGGAAAATTCGTCCATCACTTTCACACCATTTTTATGCTTTTCCACCTCTTATCAGAGGAAAAAGTACTGCAAGCAACCTTACTCCAGGCCAGGATGCATTTTACTTGAGCTCTTTACTTCAGTTCTTTACTGTACAACACGCATATTAACAAGAAGCAGAGATACAGTAACAAGGAAGCCTAGGTAACATTTCAACAGAGAAATTCTGTATGCTGCAGCTAGGTTCCCCATCTTTATTTTTAGTTGACAGTAAAATGACAATTAGTTTTGAGTAGTAAGATGCTTAAAACCATTCCTACTATCTTCTTTCACTACCCACTCCCCCGTTCTTTTTGCTTACCTCCACAGTCCAAGCTTGGTTGTCAGAAAGGCTGCAGGTTATGCATTTAGACTCTGTACTGAACCAGTGGAACATTTCCCAGCATTCAGCTGATTTAATCATTTAAATTATAGGAATTTTATGGGAATTGCCTTTCTGCTGTTTGCATTTTAGCAATTGTGCTGTTCCCACCCCCATCAATCCCGCTGTGTACAGGAAGTCACACTCCTTTTCTAACCATGGGATGTTACGCTTGTGTGTGTCTGTGTGCGTGCGTCTGTATCCAATGTTAAACCACTTCCTCAGGCTTCAAGGAAAGGTTCTTGGTGAAGGTGGTGTGCAGAGGAATGATGTAGAACAAAGCTCTCATGGGAAAGGGAAGAGAAAAACACCAAGGTAAAGCCCAGCAAAGGAGTTTGTTAATACTCTGTTTCACACTGCTGGATGATTTCAAATCCTTCCTAACCCAGCTGCAGATGCAGAATTGACAACTGATTATTGGATGAATTGTGCATACCATGAAAGTCCACCATCAATACTTTAAGAGATGCTTCAAATTTCTTCTGTTCTCTAACAGTCTGCAGTTTCATGCTTACCTCCTAGATGTCAGCTGCCAGTTCTGCATGCTGCTGAGACAGACTAGCGAGTAAGATCCAGCTGGAAGTTAACAAGCTGAATCTGGCCCAGTGCCTTTTCCCTGGAAGAGGCAAACCAGCCAGCACAGCCCAGCCAGCTGTCTCTCGCACAGCTGGGCTAGGAGCATCTGCCACCCCGCAACGTTGCAGCCTTGAAGAAACCTGAGAACTGCAGTTTTCTTCAAGTGTGGAAGAAAGAAGAGTCAGCAGAACTGCAAGCTGCTGTTTATCACAGAGGGAAAGGAGACAGGCGCGGAAGAGGTCAGTCTCCAACACAACTCAAGGTTGCCCTGAGCTTCAGCTGCTGCTGTCTCCCAAGAAGAAACCCAAAACTGACATCTAGTTCACATGCCCAGTGTTTAAGACCAGACCACCTTGGGCTAAATAAAAATTTAACCATCAGATCTCCTGTGGTATGTAACCTGTAAAGTCCTCAATATAGAAGACCAAAAAAAAAACTTTTTGGAACCAGATCAGAAAGGCTGAAACTATTAATTGCAAATGTGCTAATCCCAATCCTTTCCTCTCGCTTAACAGTAGGAATTGTCAATTTGATGTACATGAAGGGATAGATCACACTCAGCAGGGCTTCGAGAAATCTTGGACATTTTTTGTTCCTCTGGAGAAGATTCCCATGGTGGCACTCAGCTGGAAAGGCAGGGAGTTTCCAGGCTCCTCCAGGCACAGAAAGTGTTACTGGAGTCTTGCTGGGCAGCTGTAACATCTCTGCCCATTCATCAGCTTTTCCTCAAAGGTTCCTGCAGCTCAGGAAATCTCCCTCCAAATGCCCTTTTCTGCATATGCTGTCCAGCCAACAGAAATTAACAGGATATGCTGAAATGGGATTTAGAACAGGAAAAATGAAGTTAGATATTCCAAAAACCTCTGAAACGGTCACGTTTCATAAAGAGGAGTGATCATCCAGTCGATTTGCCTTTTTTAATCATTCTCCACCTGCTGGTGGGAACATTTCGACACGGCAATACAAGAGAGTGTGAGGAAAAGTACCTGTCCTTAGAAACAAGAATTAATATAAATTTCAGAAAACAATGCCCAGAAAGGAAAGCTATACACACACAGACGCCATCTCTGTAGCTGAACAGCTCCACCATTTGCTATCAGAGAAGTACTCTTCTAGGAAGAGACCATGACTCAGTATGACTAAAGACAAAAAAAAAAAAAAAAAAAAAAAGCCAGACATCAGCCCAGACTGACATCGACTCCTACTGCAGTCCACCAAATCACTTCTTTCTCAGATTTCCCCTCACGCAAACAGGGATGATGATTAAATAAAAATGCATTTATTAAAACAGGGAGAGAGTTAAATATATGATTTTAGTAACAAAGCAGTTTGGAGATTCTAAAAGCAGTTACTAGATCAGTTTAGTCTTTGAACTGTTTAAACTAAGGATTAGTCTCATCTCCTTCTGGCTGCTACTCTTGCAGACACATGAGATCTCAAAATATCACGTCAAAACAAACAAATAAAAATGCATCCAAAAGTGAAAAAGCTCATCGAAATGTGCCTAAGTCTCTTTAGCAACACTAGGCACAAATACATGACAGAACAGACCAGTTTTTGCTAAACTGATACATCAACTTCTGACCATATCCAGAAAGTGCGCAAAAGTAAGATTCTGGCATACAGCTGGAGGAAAAAAATAAGTTAATCTTTATAAACCACAAAATAACATCTGCTTACAAATGTGGTGCAGTTTCAAGTACGTTCTTGTGAGATCTCTCATCTTAACATACTTATTGAGCAGATCATTTTCACAGACTAAGAACAGAACCTTTCTGAAGAAGATACCATCATGGAGAGATGAGCCTGAATTCTGCTCAGTTCCACTCGTAGTGATAGGAATCCATTACCAGCTTAATCCACTTCGCTAAGCAATTGTATGAAAACAGTTCCACCATAGTCAAAATGGAAAGTATATTGACACTCTTTACTTCCAGCGATCTTGAAACCAGACTCATTTGACTAGATATTTAAATTCAAATTTGTACAGATGTAACCGATTTTGTTTGGAAATGTGAGTATGGAAAGTAACTTTCAAAGGGAAATAATAGGGAAATCTAGCCACTATATGGTACCAAACAAGCACGCTTGGGACAACAATCAATCAAGCTGTGTCCCCAAGATCAAGTACTGTTCTTACACTTAATAGCAAGTACCTGTTCTCTCCTTGCCAACGGAAGTGGCACAGCAGAATACCCTAATCCTTTCCTAGCTGCAATGAGTCTGGTCTAACAGTAATAATAGGTGTTAACTGGAATAAAAAGACTTAGAGGAGGGGAAAAAAAAAAAAAAGGCAAAAAAAAGCACAAATGAAATAATTAATCTAATGAGGCGTTAGAAGTAAAAATCCTACCTTAAGGTACAGGTTCCTACAAGTCAAGTATTTTCACCTGCACGTAGCCAGTAACTTTACCATGAGAAAAATTACACATTCAGCTATAAGAAATCAGAGAATAAAATGGGAATTCTCCATTTTCTATTTAAATAAGACATAAATACCTTAGGAAAACCCTACATTTTGTAGTAGGGAGGGAAAAAAATAAATCTAAACACTCAAGAAACTGAATTCAAATTCCTTATAGAAAAAAAAAATTAATTTGCTGAATATATTTTTCAATAAATCCTTCGAACGGATGAAACGTGAGTCAGACCAACTCTTAAAGCACTTTTTAAAAGCACTTTACAAACTCCCTTTGATCGACACCGGAGACATAAAACCCACCTACAAGGTCAGCTGTAGAGAATGTCAAGAAAAGCAGGGGCCACACAGAAGCACTTGCCAACACAGACAAAACAAATACAATACATATAAGATTTCAACACATTTTCAAGTCCTTTTTGAGTTGGCAGAAAATGCATGTTCCCTTGAGTCCCATTGAAACTATAAACTTTACCCAGGTCTCAGCTTTAAGAGTCTGTTGAAACAACTGTGTTTTCCACAGTGTATTTTGTGTTGTCTACAAATGTTAGAAAAAAATACATACACTTTTCCTTTTTATTTTTTTTTTTCTTTTTCCTCTTTGCTCTCCAAGTCAGTAAGTCAACATATGCGACAATACAAAGAACAAGTTATAGCACACTGTGGGAACTCTAAACCAAACATATCACCACAAATATAAGTATTAGAGATAAAGATCAGTACCACAATGCAAAGAAAAAAAATATTTAGGAACTAAACAGAAGGCAGAAGCCACTCAAGCACCAGAGCCAAAAAGCAAAACAATTACAGAGCCAAACCACCACTCCATTCCCCCCCCACCAAAAAAAAGCCCAGGGTGGTAACTATGCAAAGCCAGATAGGAACCAGAGGAAAACAATACTCTATTTATGCATACAGAATACTATGGAGAGGTTAATATTGCTGTGCAAGTGAACATATCAAGATTAGGAACTTGGCAGAACATCCTAACATGCTTTCTAGGTAATCCTGAAATTCAACCTACCACGGCAAGGCTCTCCACGAACACTACTGCTGAAAAAGTTTCAACTTTTAAGCTGCTTTAACAGAAATGGAGACAAGCAGATTTCTTGATTTGGTAAGTATTTCCATCACCTCATTGACAGTTGTGACAACAGGGGTGTCATCCACAGGAACTGTGTTAGCCTTGTGCACACGAAGCACACGAAGGTTTACAGGATATATTGACTCCAATCTACTTTTGTGAAGTCAAGGTTTTGAAGTACAGGAATAAAGAAAGGGAAAAGACCTGCACAGGTTGTGCAATGTAAAATACGTCATAGTCCTTTTAAGTTCCATCTTAAAAGCTCTCTTCTACCATAATCCCTTCTGTTAATGGAATGATGTTTCAAAAAAATTCACTGAAATTTCAGTCTTCAGACTCTACCAGAACTTCCCAGACTAGAGCCCACCTGGGGGCATTCTAAGTCTTGACAAAGGTGTTTCTTTTCACGAATTCACCACTTAAAATGTTGTTTTGCTCAACTACGTTAAAACAAATGCTCTGCTTTAGTAAAGTTCCTAACAAATGTGATTTAATTTCCACCACAGACATCCTGGATCATTCTCAAGTTGTCAACAAGTACACCCTAGTAATAATCTATAATATTTAGCAAGCTACAGATAGAATTCACCTCACCTAACTTCACCAGCTAAAACCTTAAGGATTCACTCTTAGGTCACCCCCTTGGGATAAGACAAATAGCCCTCTGGAGGTGCTCGTCCTCTTCCACTGACTACAGAAGAACTTAAAAGCTAAGTGGGCTGAGCATCCCTGCTGAGATGCCAATTTCATTTCACTGACTAACGGGTAGGTCAGACTGAATCTAACCTTCAGACAGCTAAAACTAAGTGAAATGGGTCCCTCTCTAAACTTTATGACATTCTTGTACTCAGTTTGCTGTAACAACCTCTGTAATGCAAGGGTGCTACACTTCTGGTGTAGGCAAACAGATGCTTGCCAGTAGTATCTGTTTACTAGGCAGCAGCTCCAAAAAATATATCATTTGCATAAATATCTAACAAAGAATTGAGAATCTGCAGTAAAATAAGGGTTACTTTGCCTATTATTTCACAAGGGGGTTGAAAACATCTTTTTGCTGTACATTTGGCTGGAAATGTTCATTCAATGCACATGAATTCATACCAACTCCTTGAGGTTGCCTCTAAAGATCCCTTTTATCACAGTTTATTTATTACATTTAAAACTCCTTAACCACATAAGAAAATTACTTTTGGCTTAAATTTCAGTACAATTACCTTTCAGTGGTTGAATTTCCAGCTTTGAGATTTAAGGGGATTTTCTGGGGTTTAATGCTTTTTTGTACATATGTGCATTTAGCATTAATGTACCGTTGTGCTATAGGAAATGAGGCACTCATACTTGGAGAACACCAGCTTCTTGTTAAATTCAATCAGCAGACAAACAACCGTGTCTTTGTCACAGAAGCCCAAGTTCAAATGCATAAGGATCAGATAATGAAGAAAAAAAAAAAAATCTTGTATGACACAATATGCTTTCACTTTATTTAAGAAGTGAATGCACAAGTATCTAAATCATATGCTCTGGAACCAAAGCAGTTCAAATGAGTGCACTCTAAAGCCTAAAATATGTTTAAGCAGTTGGATGTTATAACAGCGTACACCACATTGAAATTAAGTTAAAATCAGACTTTATTCTGGCAGTTTTAAATGTAAAAAAGAAAACAAAAAAAAAAACCACCACACTACACACAAATAAATGGCCCTAAGCTCCAGAAATATTTTTAAAATTTGAGGAAAAAGGGGTTAAAAGAAAAAGAATCAGAATTCATTTTCAGAAACAAATTACCCTCTCAACATCCTCATCTTTTATGTTCTGAACATGTAACAGGAAGTGGGAATTGTCAGAGGTATGTATAACTATGCCTAAATTATAGCTATAAAGCCAGCTAGCCTAATTCTTAGAGAACTTCTAGTTAGAACCTACTCAGATTACATGCAGATAATAAAAAGAATTAAGCTAGGAAGCTGAAGGGATTTTTTGCCCACACGTTATTTAAACATGAATCCAATTACTGAAGTTTCATGGAGCAGCTGTCTCACTCCATTCAGTTTCCCCTAAAACAAAGATGATATAGCTGTATTGCGGTGTTGAACAATCCTCAATTAATGTGGGCAAATGAAATCCCTTCTACAACGTTATTCTGCTGTGGGAGGGGGTGTGGAGGAATCCCTTTTAGCGTAATAAAAATGATGGTGATATAATGAATAATTATTATGGGATTTTATAGCTGGAAGGCATGGTAGTTATTTCAAAGCTATTTGTAACCAACAGCCTTATAAAAAGCTAGAATGTATTACATATGTGCAGAAGGTAACTGCGAGCATGTATTAAAACACAACATCTGAAATAACGAACGGATGTTTGTTTCTACAGTAACTACTCCTTTATCAAATGTGGGCTGACAAGCAACTAAATTAATTAATTATCAGCCTTTTAAGAAAACAGAAGTGAGGACTTAAAAATAAGCTGCCATGAGATGAGAGCTCTTCTTTTCTTCTCAGACAGCTGTATCATTCCCTTTCTTCCAGCAGCAATCTGGTTTTCTGGTAAAATGCATGGGTGGACAAGCCCTGGTAGATTAATTAGTCCCAGTTGCCATTTAAAAGATGGCTGATGCCAAAGACCAGCGCACCCAAAATGTGGTATTGCCAACACCTAAGATGTGGGAGAATGAGATCACAAATACCCAGGTCCTAGGTTCCTGTGATAAATAAAAGAGCAAACAGTGGGATTTCTTTCTTTTCTTCTTAAGAAAAAAAAAAAAAAACTGAACAGGAAAAATAAAAGAAGCAGCATTTCTCTAAGTTTGCAGTCAGTCTGTACAACAGCCTTGAAATGCATGAACTACTTTACAGACCACTGAGAACTTTTAATTTTTGGCTGTATCTCCCTTGCTTTATAGAAATATCAGAGATGAAGTGTGAATATCCATGAGGACTATGGAAGTGGGAGATGCATCTGAACGTGGGTCTGTTGCTTTGAACAGAAGAGCTAACTGCTCTGAATATCACTTTGAGAAGGTGACCTCAGAGGGGATGGTAAAACACCTCCTTTCAAAGTCAGTCTATTCTTTTAAGCAAATCTAAACAGTTCAAGGAATTAATAACTCAATACGAAAAAAACTGAATGAAAGTAATAGATTGAAATTTATTAGTTTTTCAAAAACAGTCTTAGAAAAGACCATTTTTATCTGCTTTTTTTAAAAAATTTGATTTGTGATGCCTAGACAAAACTTAGTAAAAACTTCAACGGTATGGGTTAACTCCCCTATATGCTCTCACACACTCAAACACACATTTACACACACTGTTCTGAAGCACACAAGTCGTTTTAGACATATAATGAAAATCTAGAAGATTAGATTCCTGCCTATGCCCTTTTAATAGATCCATGGCCTTTGTTTTCTACATGCTTGTCTCTTTAGGGTACACTTATGCAAACATCCGGAATTCCCATCTCAGGGTCCATTGATAGGTTCTGTCCCTCCTCTTGCAAATGTCTCAGTGCCGCTCTGCAGTTTTGATCCATGCAGCGGCAGACCCGACTAGGTCTGAATGGGGAAGCTGGCATCTTCTACCATGATGTGGGTACCTACATTCCTCACCAGCCTGTGCCTAAGGGGTGGAAGCCAAGGAGGGATTGCTATAGATTCTTTTAACATGCTCCCCCCACAGGAATGTTGATACAGAATCCAGTTATCTGATTTTAACTATGAAAGGATTGGCTAGGCCAGGCAGCACACATGTAGAGTCAGTGGGTTCAGAAATACTCCCAAGTGTAAGTGCTGGTTTGGAGGGGGGGCAGGGGGTGGAGGTTGGTGTGAAGAAGGAGCAGGCAATCAGACCACTTACATCATGTGGCCCTAGGCTAGCTGCCCATTAGTACCTAAGAACTAGTTTCTTAAAAACAAAGGAGAGATCTGCTTTATTTAAACGCTTAGCCATAAAACAACTTTGAAGAACTGGTTATTAACATTTCTGGATAAAAAATTGTCACTGATGCAGGAAGACTGCATCCTATATCCACATTTTCCTATATACATCTACTCTTTGTAATCTCTATTCTGGAAGAGGATAAACTAAGATACACGTTGAAACAATTGTTTTAGAAATGCAAGTGATATACTTGAAAAGCTATTTGTTGTTCAAAATGAGTTTTTCCTCAAGAGCAGGGATATTACATTTCAGTTTTCAGGAATTTAAAGGGACAATGCAACCAACACTGATGCCTGCTTATTGTAACAATATAAACCATAATACTGTTGGCTTGAATCCATTAATGAATTAATCTTTGTCAGAAGAGTGTCTATAAAGAAGGTTCTTAAAAGACCCCAAAGACATTATAGCACTGATGGTTTACCATTATGTGGTATAGCAAAGTTTTACTCAACCAGTTCTAAAAGCAGACATATGGAGTCCATTAAACCCCTCTCTTTTTTGTGGTGTAATTCTGAATGGCTGTACTATGCTACTTATTTAAAATATGGATTGTAACTTCCACCACCAATTAATAAGAGTTCTACACACTGCATGCAATTTATAAGATGCACAAACTTTGTCATCAGCACCTAAAACTGAGACAATATCAAGAACTGTATTTCAGCTAACTGTAACAAATAGAAGATTAATATGATGAGAGCCGAGTAACTTTGACGCTAATTAAGTCAGGGACACACAATTTAGCTGCCGTTAAAGGCAATGAAGAGGTGCTTCTCCTGTAAATCTCCTGATATTTTGAATGGTTTGTCTTTTTTTTTTTACTGTATACATTGCTATCCTCTGTCACACATGCATAACCATACTCAACCACAATATTCACAAGGTATTTACATTTAATTCTATAAACAAATATTTTCAAAGAGAATCCCACACATGAAACTAATCAACTCAGCTGATCTCCCTTCCATAGTAAAAACTGCCTTCTTCACTATTCCTTCCTCTCGGTGCCACTCTCTGCCCTCTTATACCAGCATCATCTTTTCCCACCTTCCTTTCTTTCATTATGCTCTTTTGGACCTCCTGAAAAGCAGCTCAGCCTCAGTCTTATGCAAGGTTCCTGAATTCAGTGGAGTTCATTATGAATGTACAAAATCCCTTACATATACCTCACTTCAAGATCAGGGCTACAATAAAAGGTCCCAAGAGACAAGGACCAGGGTGCATGCTCGAGGTTCAAGTGACTATCTTCTTGCAAAGCATCCTACTCAAATAACAAACAGCAAGGAAGTAAAGCTTAAGAGATATTTAGAAAAATATACCTGCATTGCACATGTACTTATACATATATGGACTGTCAGTCAAAAACTTCACAGCAGAGACTAACTAAAAGCAAGCCACACAGGAAAGCTCACTTACCTTTACTCATCCCTCTGTCTCTGGGAAATGCAATTAAAATGCAAAAACACCAGGTTTAGTAAAATTCTCAAGTAGTTAAGAAAGATTTTCAAAAACACAAGTGGGAGTAAAGGAACTAACTCCCTTCTCTTACTGAACACTTCCGAGTCCATGTGACCACCACATCCAATTTAACATATTAAAAACTAGTACCAAGAAGGGTAAGCTTTTGCCATGCGTTCTAAGGGAATCTGAGAGTCCACAAATACAACCTCTCACACACATGCTGGCTGTTAGAAGTAGATACATTGAAGAAAATGGGAGGGAAGAAAGGACTGTCCATTTAAGACTGTTCTCTTCACATGCCAGCCTTCAGCCTGTGAGGTGTTACAAGGCTACAAAGACGAGGATGTGCAGGGTTCTTTGTTGAGTGGACCTGTGCCTCACTGAGCCCATCACCAGCTTGGTTCAGTTCAGCTCAGGAGGAGACCAAGAGGAGGTAATCACATCCTGGAAGATACTAGCAGTTCATGCTTATCAGCACCTGTTAAATATTACAAAGCTGAAGGTGAATGTAAGGCTCCCAGTTGAATGCTTAATCAAGCAGGTACTATCACCTGCAACTTTACAGCAACACTATTGCAGCTTTTTCCTTCCTATTTTGGCCTCATTGGCTTTATTCTGAATGGGATAGAGAAAGATCATCTCTACGTGAACCCAAGAAAAGACTTTCCTTTGAAAACCAGCTCTTACATTTTATCTGCTTTTTGTAGTTATAAAAACTTGAGTACTTCATACAGCAATCATATAACCAAGAATTTACACTCAAATATAACACACAGCAAATGTTCTTAGATGAGTCACTGTACTCTCTATATTCTTGATTTGTTGGCTTCTTTGCAGAGCAATCATCAGCTAATTACTGGGCTAACTATAGAACACCAAAATCATTACATCTGCTCAGACATGGC
>VYZV01018618.1:7058-21424 GCA_013401275.1 Pandion haliaetus | reverse complement strand
GGTGATTGGCTCTATTTCTTTCTCTCTTCCCCGGTTTTAAGACCTTGATCCATTTATTTACCCCTCCTTTCCTTCTGGCTTCCTAAAATCTGACCTTGCGCGTTCCAAAGCCTCTTCTTTGAAGCGCCGCTTTCATTGTCCTGGGAAGACGGCTCTGGAAGTCCTGAAGTATAACTTTAGCAAGTGATTTTCAGCTGTTTCTAGCCACATCTCTCCTTGGCAAAGATAATGCAAAACTGGTAAAGCGGGAACCCCAGTAGTACAGATAAGAGAGGATGAAACAAGGGAGCACCCACGACGTTCCAGGTGAATTCAGCTCTGATGCAGGAGGGTCTGTTAATTCCTCATAGCATCAAGTACACTGACCCCACAGAGCCATTTGATTTCTCTGCTCCTCACTGACAGCCTGTTCCCCAGCACTGCAGGTGTCGACAGATGGTGGCTCCTTGGTTGCCGTGCCGGACCTGTTGTGCCTGACCTAACGAGCCCCACAGGGCCTGGGGCACTACGGAGCAGGTGCAAAAGCTGGGGAGGCAGCGTGGGTCTGGCACACCTTGCACAAAGCCAGGTCTCATAAACCCAGCTGGATCCAGGCTGGCTCTGGGCTGGGTGTTTCTGCTCCTTTCCACTCTCCAAGACTTCTGGTTGTGGGGACGTGGTGCTGAAATACCTGAGCTGCCTCGGGTTGGAGCCAGCTAGGTTCTCACAAAAGCAGATGTACTCTTTCCAGAGCAGAGCTGGCCTTAGAAAGAGCTAACTGCATTCATGTGGTGCTGTGCCTGAGCTAATAAATCATGTTAGACCCAGGCTGGCTTTTCATCCACAGCTCGGACAATCTGACCATAGGTAAATGAAGTCTGACTGTATGGTGTTTACCATACCACCCCGAGACCTCAGAACTTTTGGCTGTATTTATCAGTATAATAATATTCCTGTGAAGCAGAGGAGCATCAGTATCCTCAGTTTCCAGACAGAAGACTGAGTTACAGAGAGGCTAAATAACTTGCCTGAAATCAAAAGGGATGTGTGAGACAGTGTCAAAACTTGGTCCTGTGTTTCCCAAGTTCTCAGACAGTGCTGTAACCCCTGGGCTGCCCTTCCTTACACTTACCTACTATACAGTAGTAGCACTATACTAGTTTAATTGCTAGTATGAAATGTAAAGACTTTTTAAAGTCACATTACAGTATATAAGAATATCTTCTGATGTCAAGTCTTTATTATAACTGTCATCATGGGATTACAGTGTATGAGATCCCACTGTGCTACACAGAACACCTGTACCTTTCAGCGTTGCCATAATCTAAGAACTACAGAGGCGTGACCTGTCAACTAATTAACACAGACCTAAGAACTAGGTCAGTCAAGGTCAGTCTAGCTCAGCGTCAGTGGTCTCCGAGAGGATTTCGCGTGGATGCTATGGGAAAGAGTGCAAAAAATAAGGCATGTATATATGTGGTTTGTGGTCTTTATTTACCCCAATCTACTTATACAGTGAAACTTTCCAAAGGAGATAGATATACAGATATATATGTATAAAAAACTTGCTGCAACAGAGGCCATAATTTATTTTAGTGGAGGATGTTAACTGGCAACTGGTGTTCTCCAAGATGTGTAGTCCCCATATCCACTCTAACTTCATGTGAGAGGTTGTGTGCCACAGACAGCTGAGACTGAGACTTTTTTGCACCAGCAGTAGAGTACACGGCTACAACTTTCTGATGCAGAGATAAAAAGCGTACCACCACCCTGCAGATCTTCCCAAGCTGCAATGCAAGTGAGAGAGAGAACAGACTACAACAGGAAGGGGAAATCAAACAGCGGTGTTAACTACACGTTTATGAGGACTCCAGGAACTGATCTCCTTTACTGTTTTCAGGTCTAGAAACCCATAGTTGTCATGGGGCTTTAATTCTACAACAGTTACCCGGAGATGAGTCTTGGAGTCCTTTGTATAAACAGTGGTATCAGGACATCCCCACTAATATAACTTCATTTCTAGATGTGGCTGAAATATATAAAAGTATAAATGGACTTTCAGAAAGGTGCCCTGCTGACACTGAAGATGACTGAGGTCTCTCAAACTGTAGTACCGGGTTTCAGGAGAAACAGTTCTCAGACATTTCCCCATTTCTTAAGGAAGGATAACCTGTCAGCCTTCTCCAGCCTGGGCTCCTTTGAAGGTCTCCCAGTCCTGGAAAATAAATATGAGGAAAGTATCTCCAAGTGAAATTCCTAGACTTTGAGAGCAGGGGTAAGCCTCAGTCCTGAGTTTTTCCTGTATGCAATGGGGAAGGCAGTAGCCCAGGTTGGAGCCAGCTCTGCGGAGGAAGCCTGCAGTCGATGGTTCAGGAGCTGGCTGGGATTTCAACATCCAGTTTGAGCCAGGCAGGCTAGACCACCCACAGGCAGCCCATGGAATACCTGGCAGTACTAACCATGGGCTAGCATCCTTTCATGCCATGTAAGTACAGGACATAGCTACTTCTTTGGGACTGCTTGATGTGATTTACCCCAAGAGACAGCCAACAGGGAACATCTGCAGACAGTGCGACACTTGGTCTGTAACAGGCAGGCAGCTGAGCTGGAGTGGCCTTTTCAAGACTTTGGTAGGAAACACAGCTATGGTGATTTTAAAGGAATTTTTTTTTTTTTTTTTTAAGTATTTATCAAGAGCTCTCTAAGCATGATGCGCTGTTAAGGAGACAGTATGAAACCATTTGTATGAAAGATCCAGAATTTGAGTGATGGAGACCTGTATCCTGGATCAAATGGTACTTGGAGGTAAACTCTCAGTATTGCATGAATGCAATTGAGGTATGAATGACAGGCAAGAAGTGCTTTCAAAGAGAAGACAAGGACCTTATGCTTCCTATTATGAGGAAGAATCAGTGGAAGTATGTGAGAAAAAGAGCATTACAATCAAAGTTAATGGCCAAGAGCACAATGCTAGATAGACAGCAGGCTAAATTGGATATAAATTCACAGAATACAATGTTGCAAATAGCAAGATATTTGGCAATAAGAATCTGGATCACAGTTTTGACACTATGATGGATGGAAAATTTGTGTTTTAAAATAGGCTGCATGGAAACATTCTTTCTAGATATAGACTAGATACAATTTGGTTGTCAAATCTGCAGGTAAGTCTCAGATGATGACTAGTCACCATTACAGAAATAAAGTCTGAATTTGTGTTTTCAGAGAAGACTACCCAGAGACAGAAGGTAGAAGGAGGAAAGAAGAGATACATTTAAGAGACTAGTCAGCCCCTGACAGGCAGCTAGAAGGTGGATGAGGATCACCAGAGTGAGCCTTTGGGTGAGCTTCTGAAGGACTGATAAAAGGAAACAAAGGCTGAGGAGAACAAGAACCAGGGAGCTAACAGAGGACAAGAATTCAAGCATGTAGCTAGCTGTTTATGACTGTTGATAAATCAAGAAGAATGAAGGTAACTTTGAGATATGATTAGGAAAAAGTCATGAATGATTTAGGGAAGAATGGTGTCTGCAGCTCAGAAGCCAAATCACAGCCTGCAGAGCCCAGAACATGTTTACAGTCAGAGGGAAAAGAGTCAGGGGGCTTGAAAGGTTAAAGAGCAGAGGAAGGAAAAGTACTGGGATGGGTTCTGTAGGATGTGGCAGACCTTTGTATCTGTAGTCCAGCTGAAATCAACAAAGAGGAATTCACTGTAAGCATGGCACTGTGTGTATACCATCACGCAGCACTGGGGCACTAATGAACACTGCACACGTTCTAGGGGAGACATTGTCAAAGTGAGGAACTGGGAAAATTATCTGAGCAATAGTATGTTTGATGAACATGATCATAGAAAGAATGCATTAGTCAAGGCCCAAGAAGATGATGTGACAATGATTGAAACACCAGACGATGAGAGTCTGGGCAACAGCTTTAGCTGTGTGGATAGCTAGGAAGGGGTGTATTTTACATAGGTTATTCAAAAGTGTCAGCAGCCAACTTAATACACTTGTACAGTGCTGAGATGATTGATTACACACTGTTCAGAGATCATATCATTTTATAGAACTAGAGTTCTGTTCATTGAAAATTCAGTTTTATGTGTTGTGCTCCACAGAGGTTTCACTGACTGTAAAAGATCTTACCTTCTATGCTTTGGCTGTATTAAAGCCAAAGTGCTGCTGCTTTTGCAATATAAGGTAATTGATCCTTTCCATTCTTCAGTAGGCTCCATAAGATGTGAACTGTAAGTATCTTAACTTCATCACATAACTGAGAGAGATCTTAAAATGAAAAATACCAAAGTTTATTTTAAAAGACATTTCTCCATACTTCTATAGCTGGGCAACTCATCTCGTCTACACTGAAGTCATGATCTTTCCTAAGACCAGAGTCTCAGCAATAATGTGAAAGTCTTCATAGCTTTAGACTGCAGTAGAAGAGACACAACTTTGTTTTCACTGAAAGCAATGAGTGATCCTGACAAGGTTTACATCTAAACTTCAAAAAGAAATAAATTTATATACAACCCAGCTTCCGACTGTATTTCTGAGTCAATCTTTACCTCCTTTAAATTCTTAAAATACACTTAATTCATTAGTTCTTCAAAATGTGATCTAAAATAATAAATAACAATAATGGAATACTATGCTTAGTTTTGGGTCTCCCAAAACCAGAGCAAGACCACTGGAGAGCCACTGTGTTTGGGGGCTGGAGCGCTAGCCCTGTGAGGGAAGGCTGAGGGAGCTGGGCTTGTTCACGCTGAAGAGGGGGTTTGGGGGAGACCTAACATCTCCTTCCCATACCTTCAAGGAGGTTACTGAGCAGGTGGAGCCAGGATCCTTATGGAGGTGCTGGGCAGAAGAATGGGAAACAGTGATCATGTACCGAAACAGGAGACATTCACGCTGGGTATAAAAGAAAATAATTTTCCCTGTGAGAATGAATAAGCACTGGAAGAGGTTTGCCCAGAGAAGTTGTGGACTCGCCTTCCTTGGACAATGCCTTGAGCAACCTGGTCTGGACTCTGCCGATCCTGATTTTAGCAAGAGTTTGCACTACAGACCTCTCAAGGTCCCCACCAACCTGGATGATTTGGCAATCCTATAAAAACCATAGGCTCCCAAAAATAGGGTGAGAAGACTGCCCTGTGCACCTTTTAGACACCCACGCAGGTTCCCTTCAAATCCTACCTGGCCACCTGGTATCTCTGTGATATCTTTGTGCATCACAGTGCACAAAACCCCCAAACTTTTATAAAATTATCTCTGGTTTGAAGCAATAAAATGATTGAAGCAATCATTCTATTTTTAATTTTAAGCTACACTGTTCTTTAAATCTGTGAAGCAAGACTATCCCGAATTCTTTGTCAGGCTACAGAGATTTCAAATTAAGCTAATTTTAAAAAAATGTCTTGTCTCAGCAAAAATACCTGATGCCTTATGGAGGAAGACTGTACATATTAAGAGATTGTGATTAGAAGCAAATCCAACCAAATTCTCTTACCTATTGAGTGGGGGATCAAAGATTGTCTTCCTCCTGACTCTCCTCCCTCTCTGAAACACAACAAAACTCCTCAGTTTTTGACCTGCTTGTGCAGGCTTTGCTCATGCAACACTTCCAGCAATATCCGTGAGCATTTTCCCTGAAGAAGAACAAATTCATTAAAGCTGTATGTTTTCATTAAGGGCTCAGAGAAGCAAATGGAAAGAAGGGGTAACATCTCTAAAATAACTTGTAGCTNAAAAAAAAAAAAAAAAAAAAAAGAAACACAGAAAAAGTAATAAGAAAAATATGCTTTAAATGGTGTGTAGCCTCCTCTCCCAATTTGGACTGGCACAAGACAACCAGTTCCTGCCTGCCAGCTGTGGACACCATATTTCTCTTGGAGTGTGCAAAAGCCAGTGCGCTCATGTGTGGATATCACATTCTGAAGGTGAGAGGTCAAATTCCAGCTTGGCAGCTGCAGAGAATCCACTTGTTTTGAGGAATGGTGATTTTAGTTTGCCACCATATAGATCAGAAAATTACTGAAAAATTAATGTATATCAAGCCAGCTCAGGCTTTCTGTTTTGCAACGCTTTTCATCGCACTCTAAGTATGGAGTTTGCAACATGTACATATGAGTTTAAATTTGCTCTAATATGGCCTCAGACAAATGGCTTCACAAGGACCTGTGGAATGCAAAGATGAAAAGTGAATTGGTTTTTACATAGATTTTACATCTTCTGCCTTAAGCTTTACTCAATCACTGCTTCATCTCTCATACACATACCAACCCACCCACACAAGATCATAGGGTAACTGAGTTTGGAAGGGACCTTGGAATATCATCTGTCTAACCTCTTGCTCGAAGCAGAGCCAACTTCAGAGTTAGGTCAGGTTGCTGACAGCCTTGTCCAGCTGAGTTTTGAAAATGTTCAAGATGGAAGATTTCACAGCCTCTGTGGGTAACCTCTTCCAGTGCTTGTCCACCCTCACGGTGAAAATTTTTTCCATATTCCAGAGAGAACTTTCCTTGTTGCAAGCTGTGACCATTGCCCCTTGGCTTTTCTCTGTGCACCCCATCTTCTTATAAGCTCCATTTTATATCTGAATATATTTATTTATATGTTTGTTTGTATATATATGTATGTATGTGTTCATATCTTGAATTATATTTTTATATATTGCTGGTATATTCTGTTTTAAATGTATGTTTGATTTTTATTTCTACTTTGCACTTCCTCTGTTTCTTTATCACTTATACACCAAATAATAGAGAAAATATTTAAGGTATTTTTTTAAATGTCATCCTGGAGATTAGCCCTATCTCTTTGAGACATCTACCTTGTTCTTCCACTGTTTCTGTTGATTACAGAAGGAAAGAGGAGCAAAGACGACTGGATATCTGTAAACACAGAACTGCTTCTACCACGAGTACTGATAATCAAAAGTGGCTTTCAAAACGATCCCTTATTAAGAGGAAAAAGTGATATGATGGAAACTTTTTAATTGAAATGTCAGAACTTGCAGATTATTTTCTTGCAACAGAAGCATTGTTCAGCGTAGACATACTTTGTATTCAACATCTTCTCTGAATAACCTAATTTAGTAACTGGCTTTGGAGATGTCTTCCAAGTACAATTTAGAGACCTTTACTACTTAATGTTAATAAAGGCTAAGTGTTAAATGTTGTGATGTTAAGCACATGCTTTCTCCAGTATATCTATTTAGCAATAAAGTGATTGCAATATTTGTTGGAATATACAAGAAGTATCTCTGCCAAATGATAATAAAGACGGGAGTTTAAAAAGAATTTTGGACAGTTAAGAATCCCTAGATAAAATCCTAACAATTTGTGTAGTTAATCTATAGTGAGTTTCAGAAGTAAAATTGCCTCCACTAATATAAAAGCATATGTTCAAGACACTTTTATAATCTGCAGAATATTATACTTCTCCACTGTCACATCGTTGATTACCCCTTGTCTTATATATCTAACAAACAAAGCTCAGGAAAACAAATTAAAAGAGAAGTCATGAGCATTCTCTCTGAAATACTGTCACCTCCTTTAGCCCAACTCAGAAGAAAGCCTGGATCAGTAGATAATCCTACACCAAAGAAGCAGTAGATAGTGACACTAATAGGAAACGGGTGTATGATCTCACTGCGCTCAGGATGCCAGCCCTTGACATGTTGTTGTGACAAATATCTAAGCACAGAAATGAAGGTTTTCAGTGAAAGGGCAAGAAAAGAGCTTACATTCAGTTTTGTCAGAGGAATTGCACAGACATACCCGAGGACATATTTTCAGAACTTGAAAGCCACAAAATACAGCTTTTAATTTTAAAAAGTGCATAAACCATGCTAGAATCCTGTTTTGTTTGGGCTCTATGCCCTGCTAATCACAATGGGAGCTGAATGCCAGCTTTTGCTTCGTTGCAAGTTTTGGAAAGGTGTACCATACCTTTCTTCTGGAACAAAAATTTGACTCGTTTCTGTCCTTACAGTAAGATAAAGCTAAAACATAAGGGAAAAAAAGTGCAAATTTAAGGTCACCATTCTTCAGAGTAAAATTAAATTAGAAAATAGGGCAGAGAAGCTGTGATGTCTGCCATTTCAACAATACCCCAGGGTCTGAGAAGGGGACTGCTGGAGCCAAAAGCATGAACCACAGTACGTAAGTAGCTGTAGCCTTTAGCCATGCCTATCTTCTGTTGATCAGTAGAAAACACATAAATCATGCTCCTTAGGGACTGAAAGGCTTAAATAAGTATTAAAGGACTCAGCCCTGCACTGGCAGAATAATACATGTAATAATCTAGAAGATGTTGTNATTCTTTTTTTTTTTTTTTCCTCCACTGAGCCCTTTAAAGCAGAAGGATAAGTGAGGCCATGCCAAATGCAGATATTTCACTTTGCCTTCCCTGAACTCAACACTGAAGTTTTTATTATCACTTTAATGGATATTTTTGGATCGGTTGGACCTCAGTGATGGGTTTCATTATTTAATGTCAGCTTCTCTCCTTGGGGAAAATAGAAAGTTCGGGGGTTTAGCCAGCATGACAATTAACAAAGGGAATATTACAAATCACATGGCTCAGTCTAAAAACAGCTACTGATCATCTGCAATGCCCTCATGACACTCCCAAGCTTTCCTTCACCCCAGTCCTGGTTTGGCCCACAGCTGGCAGCTGAATACTTTCTGACTGATAGCTGGCTTGGTGAATACAACTAATAATAACACTGGGCCCGAGTCCACTCCCCAGTGTTTAGTACTTCTGGGGAACAGCATCTTGCACAGTAAGTAATTGTTGTGGTATCAAAATCCACATTTTATCTGCCCAGCATGAGGGACACAGAGGGATGTGGCTGGGACAATCTCAGGCAAGGGATTTTTTAAAGAGAATTCATCTTGTGCTACTGCTGTCCACTTAGCAAAATGTCACCTTCAAAATGTAAGATTTTTTTAAATATTAGGAAAAGATAAGATAACTTATATCTTATACCATATATATACATGGAATAGAAACTAGGGGCTAAATCCCTGAAGAACTTTAAGGATCAATCAAGTGAAACATATTTGAATGTCTGCAACTAAATTACACCTGAATCGACGTACCTAAATCCAAAATGGAAATAACAATAATAAAAAAAACCCCTCTCTTGGCTTGCTTCTCACCTGGAGGCTTTGAACTCAGTGGCACCGTTTAGCTCAATTTCAAAGATCCTGGAGGAACAGAGCTTTACTTCTACCTCAAACCAGTAAATGGGGAAGGCCGAGACCATCCCTGACAGAAGCATTCTAAAACTGTAAATGCAAAACAAGCACAAAAAGTGTATCGATATTTTCAGTCTATTCTCCTGCCCTGTCAGTGTGATTTATCAGATGCATTCTGAGAAAATCTCTGGGAATAGTCTCCTCACAAAACATGGCTGTGGTGACTTCTTTGTTAAAGACACAGCCAGCAACAGTATGCTCATACTACACAACAACTGACTGTTTTCCCTCATTTGCCTGATGATACCAAAACCTATGTCTCTGAATGTATCCTAAGTAATTAGAAGGGGAAGGAAGGCAGGGTGGGGAGGAGGTGATCTGTACCATCCCTATGGCAGATGGGCCCCTAGGCAGGAAGGAAATCAGGATTTGTTGACTAGAGAGAGAAGCAGGAGAAAGGAATCCACAGCCTAGGAAAGAGCCACCCTTAGGTTTCTGGTTTCTGCCCCCAAAAGATGTACGTATACATTGATCAGTTGCTGCATAAAATGTTAAATGTGTCAAGCTACAAAAACATCTCAAGACTGGGAGGCTGAGAGCCTACAGCTAAATATCTCCTTTGGAGCAATCGGCCCATGACACACTCCGTCTGCGATCCGTAACGATAGAGTTGCTGTGAGTGAAGGAAGCAATGCATGTCTTGCTGGTTACCAGTTAAGAAAACACATGGCTACCTGGGAGGCAGAAGATGTGGATGTAAATGGACGTCAAAGATAAGGACGGCTTTGAGTACCTGTCTCTCACTCCCTGGCTGAGTGGCCTAGCCTGTAAATTATTGCACAGAAGAAGGACATGAACTTCCCAGCCTTCTTTTAAAAGAAAATAGTGAATTTTGATCTTTTCTTTGTCAGAACGGCTGTAGGTAAGGGCACGCAGTGACCATATTTTTCAAAACCCTTCGCTAGTGGGGGCTGTTATCTCCCTTACAGTGGCTCCTTGGAGAGAGGTAGGGACACCGCGCTGCCTCCCTCATACCTTCAATCAGGACGTCATTCACAGGCAACTGCAACCCGCACTGGGACTCCTTCAACAGTCTCCTGAGCAGCTCCATGGGACAAATGCAGGTTGGCTTTTGGGCACTTCTGAGAGAAGCAGAGGTCTCTGGATCGCTGGCTTACAGCTACCTGTTGTTTCATGACTTCTAAAAATTGCCCTTCGCAAGTCAAGGATGAGAAAATGGTCAAAAAAAGAACCAGCACTAACAATATTTGCTGAGCCTCACACACCTGCTCTGGCACACATCTGGCACACCTCTTCATCCAAGCTAAAGGAAGGCCAGACCAAGATGCTTTGTATTGGTATCTGCTTCTCTGATATAATTTGATACACTGATACAGCAAAATGACTGCTTGCTGGGTCAGCCAAGGAGGCTGCTATTCTGTGAAAAGTTAGGTGAACATTGCTTTGCTACCTCAGGTTAAAATTCACATTTATCACTACAGATGTTTTGTCAGATGTTTGATGCTTAAAGTAGGTTCATCTGTAGGGAAGGGGTGGAAAAGAAAGGCAGGGGACAGCATATAAAACCAGTCTAGCTAGGTAAGTTCTTCCATGCTCTTCTTTTTGTAATAAGAAACGTTCGCCATGTCTGTGCATGCATTTGAATTCTCAGGACTGCCACCATGTGCCTGGATGTGATCTACCCAGAGCAAAAAGCAGTGGGCACAGAAGAGGTCTAAGACCAGGCTGATAGGGTCACAACATACAGTTTTGTCAGGAAAGTCTGTCCTGCTTACTTTTCATCCAAACTGCCCACTGCCTGTTTGGAAGAGGTCTGGAGAAAGGCAAATGCATTGTCTGTGGAGGGGACAGAGCAGGAGCTGTTGCCCAGCCAGCAGAAGTGCACCCAGCAGCTGCTGAAAGAAAGGAAAACCACAACTGTAAAATCAGCCATTATTAATGAGGAATACGGAGAACTTTTGAAGAGCTAATCCTAAACTTATGAGGTGGGAAGGCAGCAAATCATCCTTCTTACCAGTGGTAAGAGTAGCAATAGAGTAGAAGCATGAAACTCTGCTGGTAAGACTCAGAGCAGACATCTCCATACCACTGATTGTTTTCTCACTCAGTCTAGTCATATGTCATTCTTATATTACACTTCTCTCCTGAGAAATACAAAATGCAAACTACCTTTGAATGAAGACGATTCCTCCAGAATCCCTTCCATTCACGTTTGTGCCCAGGGTATGACTCAGATGTTCACAACAGAAGTAGGATACTCATCTGTCTCCAGAGGACCCATCAGATTAAACTTTCTTCCAGATCTTCATCAGAACTCAGCCTTGGCCAGTCCTGTGCCAGATCCTGGCCACATTCATGTTGCTGTTGCTGGGAGCAATTTATTTTGGACATTCCCAACTATTGTCCTTGTGCGGATGGTTTGCAGTAGTGGAGATCTTGGACCTCTGTCCAAGACAAGAGGGATCATATCATGCCAACCTTGGAGAATATGCTCCTAGCAAGTTCTGGGGCCTCACTTTAGCTCTGGCATACCTGCATGGCTGTGTCATACGTTTTTATTAAATATGGGCAAGTTGCACTGTTTGCTACTGGAACATTTCCATTCAGTGGTCTCACGTACAAAGAGATTATGACAGAATCACAGTATGGCTGAGGGTGGAAGAGACCTCTGGAGGTCATCTGCTCCAACCCCCCTGCTCAAGCAGGGACACCTAGAGCTGGTTGCCTAGATGGCTTTTGAGTATCTCCAAGGAGGGAGACTCTACAAACTCTCTGAGAAACCTGTGCCAGTGTTTGACCACCCTCAGAGTAAAAAAGCATTTTTTTGTGTTCAGATTGAATTTAATGTTCTTTAACTTGTGACCATTGCCTCTTACCCTGTCACTGGGCACCCCTGAGAAGTCTGGCTCCCTCTTCTTCATTCCTTCCCATCAGGTATTTATTTATACACATGGATAAGATCCCCATAAGCAAGCCCTCTCTTCTCCAGGCTGAACAGTCCCAGCTCTCTCAGCCTTTCCTCATATGTGAGATGCTCCAGTCCCTGAATCATCCTTGTGGCCCTTTGCTGGACCCACTCCAGAAAATCCATGCCTCTCTTGAACTGGAGTAATGAGTGGTGGTTCTTCTGAGCTGGCACAGAAAGGCCAAGCGAGATGGACACAGGTCTAAGACTGCTTAGGAAGACCGAGGACAGAAGACCTTGGCCTGGTTGTGGACAACTTAATCAGGTTGATAAACTATCATGAACATACAAGCCCAGATCCAGCAGAACAGAGGCCACATCAAAATTACATGACAAATATTATTTTAACATCTAACCTGGTAGTCTGTTTGTACTGGGTCAGAAATTTGGCTGAGGTAGCTGCAGCATGTTTAATTAAATCCCAAATTGTCTGCAAATGTTTTTTGCATTTGACACTGTAATGTATACAATATTGACTGAGAAATTTATGTATTTTTATGATTTGCTTTTTCAATCTTCCAGCAAGATACTCTAGGAGCGGAAAGGTTTCATAAAAGCAAGTAGTACCTTAACAGATAAAACATGCCAGAGCAGCTAATGAAAATAAATTAATATTTTTAGGTAAAAAAAAAAAATTAAAAACCCAACCTACATATGTCATAGATGTCCAGCAGGAGACTGTGGACATGTAAGAAAAATCCTGCAAAACTGTGTGAAATGTTCAAACAAATCATAGAAGAAAGCCACTCTTTGAGCCAACCACCTGAAGTTAGCAATTAGCATAGCTATGCTAAGAATGATTCCCATTGCAGATCTCTCGTATGTCTCAGATATCACTAGCTGATACCTTAATTAAAATAAATCCACTTTGTTGCTCTGTTTACTCTTCTGAGGAGTTTTGGTTACACCAAAACCTTTCCATGAACTGCACTGTTTTGTATACAAGGTATAGAAAGTATTTGCATTTGGGTTACTGGCTTCCCAATTAATAGTTTCTTTCTCTTAAAGATAGCTGGTTTGCTTTGAATAAAGCACTTAAACATTAATCATAAGAGAATGACTTTCAAACTTGCTGGGGCAGACCTGCTCCAAGAATCATTTAGGAAGTGTAAAAACAGAAAAAGGAAATGCCACCCTGGTGCTTTCTTGAGAGGTGAGTTGTTGAGGTTCAAATCCTTGTTCTAAATCAGGAAAAAGAGGGATGTAATCCTGCTGCTGAGTGTCTCAGGCATGTGCTCAGGCTATACAGCAGGCATATGTCTTTTTTGTTTGTTTTCCTTCTAGGCCAAGTCTCATGGGTATGTTCAGAGAGTGCCCACCATGCAGGATGGACTCCAGGTGAAGGAACACACCATGAGCTCTTACAAAGCTCAGCCTGCATGCGCAAAATCGGGAATTTAGCCATGTTTCAGAAGCCTCAAGGGTTAGATTGCAGCTGTGGAAGGCTAATTTTGGAGGCAGGCACCTGAAAGTGAAAGGAGATTTTTCTAGCACTAATTCATCCTGTGGCGTCACACAGGGACACTACTGGTGACAAATGCTGTAATAGTTATCATGGATATTCCCCAATTACTGCGATCCCACTGCCTGGCTGAAGAAAGGTGGTTGAATACTGACTGTTCTTACATATTTCTGCTTGTTAAACTAACACAGCCTAGTGTGTTAACTAACACATCTCCTCCTTCTGGTTTCTTTCTTTATCAATAGAGTTATGGTTGAAAACAAAAACTAAAACCAAAGAGAACATCATACTCTAAGTCTTAGAGGATCCAAGTAAACGTCCCATAGACTTGATGCCAGACGTAAAAGTATAGTCAGCTACGCTGTTCACTTGAAAGCCAGACAATTTTGGGAATGCAAAGTGTAGCTAGGACAATATTGCTATAGCAGCCATGGCACGTCCTTACTTTTTGATATTTACAGGGAAATCCTAACATTGCTATAGTTTGGGGGATTTTTAACACACAGATTAAATCTCTGCTGCAAGTGAAATAGCAGGTGTAAGCCAGCAGGCAGGGAGTAGAGGAGTACCAGTGGTTTGGGCTTTACCATGGGCTGTGCACACCTGCTGAAGACAGAGACCTTTCTGACATTCTTCGTCTGCGCCAAGTCCCGCAACGTAGCACCCTCATCACTGCTAGTATCTCTATCAGGTAACTTCAGGATGGCACAGTGTTACAGGTTTGTGTGGCGTGGGGG
>VYZV01018615.1:36904-47642 GCA_013401275.1 Pandion haliaetus | reverse complement strand
GGAGCTGTAATTGAGCCAGTTTTCATCATTTCATTACTTAACTACATCATAGGCGCAGTTGAGGTTCCAAGAATGCATAGCAGCCCAGCAAGAGTGGAAACAGATTCATCATCTCTGTTACTGGGAACTGATGTGGTGCTACACCTTCCAGCAGAACTGGCTTCAAGCATATCGGTATGCAGACCTGCTCAGCAAAGAGAGCAGGTGGTCTAAGGTAAATGGGCAGGTGGACATTGTTATGATATACCAGTAGCCTCTCCACAGTTAAATTTGCATTTCATTTCACAAAATAAGTGTAATTTTTGCTTTCTTTTGAAACGCATAAGCAAAGGCACAATGGCACCAAAATAGTAGGTTTAACTGGGTGGTTAAAGAGGAATTTTTATTTCATGTTCTGAAGCACCAGAGCCATAACTAACAATGCTTCAGCCCCTCGAAAAACAGAGGTACTTACCAGAGTTGTGAGGAAGAAGAGGGAGAGAAAAACTGTTAACTTGCATCTCAAGTCAAGTTCTAACACTCACTAATAAAATTTGGCTGAAGAAAGTGTGTTTGTTAGTTAATTATAAACAGATGAGAGCACGCCTACTCAGCAGATGCTTTGCGACATGAGAAGGCTGCTGGAAAGAGGCTCTCACAAGAAAAGTGGGGCTATCTACCCTTTCCTTGTAAAAATGTTTCTCAAAGTATGAACGAAGGACAATGTGCAAATAATTATTGATATATCATTTGTCTGTTGCTTTCTAGATTACTGTTTTATTATGCTTAGTGGAAAGGGAATAAATCCAATTCTTGACAAAAGAGGAAGAGAATAGTACATTCAATGTGAAGTGCAAATGTCTTGAGTAGAATTATGGATGTTTCTCTCTTTTCCTCTGCAAAGCCTAGTTATTGAATTTCTCCTTGAATCAGTACTCAGATATTTTCTTCTGTTTTTTTCAGGCATGTGTCTATACGTAACAGATCATATAATAACAGTAATGGACTTTAGAATAGTTATGTCATTTAACCTCATCTCTTTATCAGTGATTTGCATAGTAAATTGTCCTGTTCTTTGCAGGAGACCCCTGTAGCATTCTAACTTATTTAGAATATTAATAAATATGTTGAAAATAAAATTATAGGATAAATTATGTGACAAAGGAAATGCTAAACTCTATCCACCTGCCTAAGCATTACTGGAAACACTTCACTGCAGCAAGTGGGGTGAGAGATTTGAGTCCTTAGTGACAACCCAGATAATTAGATGTGGTAATATGTTGCTATTTCTTTTTGAAATAGGCAATATATGTATTCCAGAAGGCAGCAATTCTATGTATGCTTCCAGAGGATGATTTGAAAAGGACTGGTGAGGACATCGTATCTTTATTCAGGTAAGTATTTATAAAGCAACGACAAGTGCAGTCTTTTTACCCCACATAAAAGTTTTTGACTTGAGTATCTTTGTCTTGAGTATCTTGTGTTATTTACTTCTTACTTACAACCATCAACTTTTCAGTTTTTCTCTTTGCTTTTAGCATCAGAATATTTAAAATGCTGCTTTTATTAGCAAACGTGTCCTACAGCTGTGGTCTAAGTGGTATGAAACAGTTTAAGATGTTTTACTTCAGAGGTGAACAGCAAATCTTATAAATTAAATAAGATGAAATAAAGATGACATAAAATAACTTCTGTTTTCCATTTTCCTTCCTTGTAGACAAGTGGATGGTCTAAAACAGAGAATTGCAGGAAAATCTATCCCAACTGAGAAGTTTGCAGTAAGGAAAGCTCGACGCTATGCAAGTTCTCAACCAGTGAAGCTGATATTACCTGCCTTGGTATTTATGCTTGCTTTCCTTTCATCCCTTTAAAACAGAAAAGAAATAAGTATAATACTTTATACAGGGAAAGAATAATATCAGGTAGTATGTATCTGCATTTCTTTAAATTTTTTTTTTAAAGGAATTACTGCATTTATGCAATGGGTTTTTTGTGAAATGTACTGGGTTCTGGATCATGCTACTGATTACTATCAGTCCAAAAGCAGAGCCAGATTTTTCACATGAAAGTTCAAACATAAAGAGAATGGTTGCTGTTGCTACATGAGGCTGAAAGTCACCTTTCAGGTAGAAACCTGCATGGGTTTCTAGCATATGTGTTCATGTTACTTAGTTTGGCAGGATTTTAGTCCTTGTCCTCCAGATTCATTAGGAAGTTAAGGAGTACTTTCAGCACTTTCTGTTCTTCTGGTGAAAATGAAGATTAGGTTTTTTTCCTGTTTTGTTTTTTTTTTTCCCCTTACATCGAGTTTGAGTAAAATGTGCAGGAGTTAATGATACTTTACTAATGCTAGTCTGATTTCCCATGCTTTTAACTTCGGAGGCATTAGTAGTACACGGTCTGTTTATGTGTGCACACCATTGATACTTTGTATATGTGTATACTAAGATTTTTGTACATGGATAGTTTAGCAACAACTGAAGATGAAAAACATAATTTGAGAAGGAATTTCTTATGTTAAAACTCATTGATGCAGAAAGAGGGATCCAAAGAAAATTAATCCATCAGTTTTAAAATTCAGCGTATACTCAGTTATGTGTAAAGATCTAAGTAATAAAGTTGTCTTGGGCTTGTACAGCACAGTGCTATTCAGTTGTGAATATATCTTTTTGGTCTTGCTGTCAAATCCACTATCTTTTAATTTAAGAATTTTTCTATCGTGGGTTAAGCAAAAATAGTGTATGCTGTTACAGCAGTCGGTGTAAATTAGACAGGACTGCAGAATTGAAAGGAATCTAGTGTAATGTAGTTGATAATGTTGTGGCTGGAAAGCTGCCTGGTGGAAAAGGACCTGGGGGTGCTGGTTGACAGCCAGCTAAATATGAGCCAGCAGTGTGCCCAGGCGGCCAAGAAGGCCAACGGCATCCTGGCCTGTATCAGAAATAGTGTGGCCAGCAGGAGCAGGGAAGAGATCGTCCCCCTGTACTCGGCACTGGTGAGGCTGCACCTTGAGTACTGTGTTCAGTTTTGGGCCCCTCACTATAGGAAAGACACTGAGGTGTTGGAACTTGTCCAGAGAAGGGCAACAGAGCTGGTGAGGGGCCTGGAGCACAAGTCTTATGAGGGGTGGCTGAGGGAACTGGGGTTGTTTAGCCTGGAGAAAAGGAGGCTGAATGGAGACCTTCTCGCTCTCTACAACTACCTGGAAGGAGGTTGTAGTGAGGAGGGTGCTGGTCTCTTCTGTCAGGTGGCTGGTGATAGGACGAGAGGAAATGGCCTCAAGTTGTGGCAGGGGAGGTTTAGATTGGGTATTAGGAAAAATTTCTTTACTGAAAGGGTTGTTAGGCATTGGAACAGGCTGCCCAAGGAAGTGGTTGAGTCATCATCCCTGGAGGTATTAAAAAAGCATGTAGACAAGGCACTTCAGGACATGGTTTAGTGGGTATGGTTGATGGTTGGACTCGATGATCTTAAAGGTCTTTTCCAACCTAAATGATTCTATGATTCTGATAGTGTCAATAACACTATTTCAGACTTTGATAGAACCAGTTTTTCTCTCCCTCTGAAAACCCACATAGTCAAAGCACAAACACAAGCAGAATTATTTCAACAATGTATTGTATCAGCTTCAGAATGACATCAGGCTTCATATTTCAGAGGTGTAATTACAATTCAAGTAGAGTGGAACAAATGATACTCTTGTGCAATGGTGAAGTAAAGATCCTGACAAAGTTTCACATTGGTTAGCATTAACTCTGTATGTGTATCCTCTCATTCTCTCTGTGTTACAATGTGATATTTAACGCATTGAAACAAGCATATTGCTTACTATTGTACCAAAGCATCTGGGAAACTTTTTTTGCTGGGGTTTGTGTTTTGTTTTTTTTTTTTTTAAATAAGATTTTCTAGGAATTATATTGGAAGTGTGTGTTGGATGTGTGTACTGGGACCACATTTTTATCCAGAAAGTTTTATCTACTTCCAGTGTTGCTCCATATGGAAGGTAACAGCCTATACATGATAATATCTATATATAAACACACGCACAAGTGGGTGTTTGGGTGCATGCATATGTATGTATAGTGTATGTACATGCACACACCCACAAATACACAAATTTGTCTCTAAACCTGTAGAAAGTAACTACTTTCAGCTGCTTCTTGTGGCAGAGACCACAAGTTGAACTTCAAATACCCAGTTTTGCTGATGTGTTACGTAGGTGATGGTAAGCTATTGCATGATAAATTCTGTTCAGTTTTGTTTTTAAAGATCTATGAAAATATGTGATAGAATCCATTAAAACATTTCAAAACATTTAAAACTTAGAAACCCAGGTTAACTTTGCCCACACAGGTTCAATGTCATTGTGCCTCTCTTATCATAGATACTCTTATGCAACTTCAAGTAATTATGAAGGCAAACATGATTGTCTTTGTGAACTTGCATGTAACTGACAGAATGTCCCGTACTCATTGTGGGTGGTTATTTGAAGTCATACGGATACATTTATTCATGGGCTTCTCAACAGTGAGTGTTTTGGCTTTGGAACCTTTCATATTATTTAAAGTAAGTTTTTGTAGGCAATATTTTGATGTACTCAAAATGTTCCATAACAGCCTTCCAAGAGATACTCTTTAGTTAAATATTTATGCAATTCCATGAGTTTGTCTTGTTTATTTTTTTTGTCAGGAAATGATGTATGTCTGGAATGGCTTTGCAATTGTGGGCCAAAGAGCAGACCTCACTGAAAATTTGCTGGTAACAATTGAAAAAGAAGAAACTGCATTACAAAATGAAACTAGTAAGTGATCAGTTAAGATGGAATGAATAAGCTGGTAAGAAATGCTGACATTTTTCTTTGCTTCTGTCTACTAATGTTCTGTGAGGTAAGTATTGACTCAGGCAATGTGCTATTAAATCTGAGTATGGAAATTTTGGAGTCACATGAAAGTTGGTGGTGGTTCTTCAATATGTTCTTTATCTGGCTTGATTGATGCTGTAGAAGAACACAGAAAACTCAGGTATGTGAGGTGATTAGTTACAGAACTTAACTGACCCTTACTAAGACATTCCAGTGTCTGAGGGTGTTCTTGAGCATAATCCGCTAATTTCTTAAATGTCTAAAAAATACTTTTTCTAAATCCATTTACACCACACTTTACTACAGAGGACACATACTGAGCAGAATATGACTGAAGGAAATAATGAAGTACTATGCACGAGTCTGTTTTTTTTACTTTCTGGCAAAATAAAACATGTTTGCTAGTTGTAAAATAAAACATCTTTAACATATAAACTTTGACTGTGGTTTTAGATCTTGAGGTATTGAAGCACAGATGTTCAGGGTAACATTTAGAGAATCAGTCCATAACTTATTTCTGAAGGAGCTTAAGTTCCATTATTACAACAGGTTTACCACAGAAGTACTGGCTTTATCAGGCTTTGAGGTGGGTGCTGTCATCTGTCATGTGAACTTCTCAGTAGACTTTTCTTTTGAGTTGTCTAGAAGGAATAAATACTGTCTTTTCACACATGAAACTTTTTAAAATGGTAATTCCCTAAACATAATTTCTGTTGAACCCAGATTTTAATCACACTTATCAACAACTTAGCAAAAGTTAGTTTTGCCACATGATTAAAACATTAATTATGAAGTGTGAAAGTACATCTAATTATGATTTACATATAAACTGAGGTGATGCATCAGAAGTTATACAAGGACATACCAGAAATGCATAGTGGTAAAATCTGGGTAGTATAATAAATTAAATGAGAGGAACTTGCAAGGCCAAGACTGAATTGGGTCCCTTAATTTTTTTGTGGTGTTCTTCATATTTCTGTGGAATCAGTAGTGTGCCTTTTCAATCTCCAGTGTTTTTCCTTTTTTTGTTATCTTATTAAAACAAAAATGTAACAATATGCAAGACATCTGCAAATAAAGTAATGTTCCCATGACTTCTGCGTGGAGGGTTCTGGCAGAAGCTGTTGGCAGTTGGGTTCTGTATTATGCAAAGGCTTGTACTGTAAGTTCTGATGAGTTCTAACAGTGAAGTAAATTTCCTGTCAAATTCCTAAGCAGAGATGCACAAGGTACCAAAATGAACAGAAGTAAAACCAGTATGTTTTTGTTATGGAAATATGCAGTTTACAAATAGAATATAATCTGGAAACATATTTGGTTTTTATGCTTTCTGTATCTTTTTTAGTAATAACTGCAGCCAAATGTAGTTTTGTTCTGGACTTTGCCTCTGTGAACGTGATTTGCTTTCAAAGGTATGGACTCAGACAAGATAAAGACTGATTACCAGAATTGCTGCTGAACTGAGACCCAAAGAAAGTGATTAAGGCTATTAGCAGAGTGTGGCAAGGATACAATATTATTTTAAGAGACAGCTATCTCTCAAAGGACTTTAAAGGCCTAGTAAGGTGCTGTAAAAAAGTGTGTTAATTATACACAAAGGTCACTTAGGGATTGAGACTTCTTAGAGAGAGCTGTTGATACTTCATTTGCTTCAACTGAACAGGCACAGCAAGGAATCTGTCAAGGATTGAAAGTGATTTTATGTTGTATAGACCTGAAAATAGAGATGGTAGAAGGAACAGATGAAAGACATTAGAAATATTTTTTTCTGGAAATCTTATTTTTCCACAGTTGTGTCATCTCCAGGATACAAAAATAATTTGTAACTTAAAGAAAGAAGAACTTTTTTTTGTGTTTTATAATCCTGATAATAATATTCCCTGTGGTATAGAGGACTGTAGGAAGATGGTTCTCCCACATCTATTGCAAGGTTGTCTGTATTAAATTGGCCTGTGCATTTACTGTCATTTACTGTCAGTGTTCTGGCACAATAGCTTTTCTTCCTGTGGGAAATACCAGGGAGATACTAGTTGAAGTTCTTAAAAGACTGGCAAGCTTTTACTGACATCAGTGCTTGCCCCCAGTAATTTCAATGAATGAGTCCTTTAGGAGACAGTCACATGATTGCAATACCTTAGCCTAGCAAAACAGGCTAGAGAGAATGCAAAATACTCACCCACTGAGCTTCTACCTGTCACTAAAAGCACATTCTGTCAGTTGTTATCTATAGAGACTTCCTGGGTTTAAACACAGACAGCAATAAGCCTGAATGTAGTGTCAAAGCACCTCACTGAATCCTAAGTGCTTTAGTCTTGCATGTTTCAGAACTGTTTACGTAGGATTTTTTTTGGCAGACTATTAAGAAAAAAATTAACACGACCTTAGAGAGCTGGTAATTAGTTGTAAACAACGTGATCTGAAGGGAGAGTGTTTTGCTTCCTGAATTGTTAATGTATGTGCCACCATCTGTCTATCCATATGTGTTTTCTTTCTTTTCCTTCCCTGCACCCAGCAAGTGCTATAAACCAAGGCAGCAAAAAAGGACCATACTTGCTAAGGTTATACTTCTGAATGGCTTCGCAAAAGCTCTTTCATCTGATATTTTTAGCCCTATTGAACATAAAACTTTCCTGAATTTTCCAAATGTTATACATTATGAGTGAAGCTTCTTAATCATTGAAGATGATGGAATACTAATAAACATGGCTTCTTGAATTTGTACTGCCAAATAATGCTTCCAGAAAGTTCTGCAGAACAGAGTCCTAGTGTGTTCTTCTGCTTTTCATGTTATTGGTGCTACTGGAGGTCTCCCAGTGTTCTGCAAAGGGGGAAGCTGTTAAGATAATACAGTGCGAAGGAGGTTGCAGTCTCACTGTAGGTTTTGCTTCTTGTTTTAGGTGTTACAAGTACAGAAATCTTTAACTGTTGCTAGTTTATGCCTGCTTTGCACTGACTTCCAGATACAGAAGACCAGGGAATATCTGGATGTTCCAATTTCTTCTTACTGCTTGTTAGCCTGTATCTTTAAAGAGAAAGATACAGATCTTATGCACACATGTTCTTAGATAATGTTTAAAATTGTGCCTAAAGGTTATGTATGTTTTGAGGTGTAAAATCTGAGAATCAAGGTCCTGAGTCTGAATACATATTCCCTACTAAAAATCTAATTTTCATTTTCATGATGCTTTCAAATTGATGTATCTTGCTTTTACTTTTAGATCGCAGTGAATACTATGTGGATGATGTATGTATGTTGCAGTTACTGAAGGGCCTCTGCCTGAAACACTTGGGAAGACTCATGCAAGCTGAACTGTGTTTCAGTAAAGTAATTCAGAGGTAAAAATAACAAACAGACTTTTAGCCTTTGCGTTTTGTAGCTTTGGGTGAAATTTCTGATAATCCTGTAGAAGCTGTCATGTTAGAATTTTGAATAATTAAACTTCAACATCCTGTTAAGGAGCTGGAATTAAAATATCTGTGAAAGTAGTTGCAGAACCACAAAACTTTGCTACTGTTTTTCTATAGCAATTTAACGGTATATAGCTTTACATAAATGTGATATTTTAGACCAAATAAATCAAACTGATGAGTAATGCATTTATCTAAATACATTTGGAATAAGTATTTTTTGTATTTGCAGAACTATCAATATAAGTAAAGATAATTCACATGGATTTCCTGTCTTTTCAGGATTTAGTACCTCAGTAGTTAATGCTTCTCTATGTAGCTGAGAAGGTGGTGGTGGTGGTGTTGGTACTTGTTTCAGTTGAAAACTTGAGTTTCCTGTGTTACAGATTTTTCAGATACTTCAGGTGTCAGATTCATACCTACTGCAAACTTTCCTTTATATAACCTGGAGTCATGTAATGATTATAGTTGTAAAGTTTTTAGAATTTTTAGAGTAATTGGGCTGTAAAAGTAGTTTTCATGCCTGCAGTTTTTCTAATAAATAACTTATAAATTATAAATTCTCCTTAAGTATTAATTTTTCTAAGTATAATTCTATCATTTTCTTGCCATCTTGCCGCCTTTTGCCATTTCTAAGATCCCAAGTGTGTTTAGTCGAGCACTTTGCAAGTTACAAGGCAGTGGGTTTTGATTGGTTACAAGTTAAAGGAATTTTGTTTCTGAAAGTCCTGCTCCAAATGTAGTTGACACAGTGGAGGCTTTTAGAGCTGAGACGTCGCAAAAACCTTCAGACGCTTCTTCATAAAGGGGATGTTTTGCATGGTGGGAAGTTTTCTGGTAGATTAAATGTCTACATTCTGGTCAGCTTTATACTCTACATTTCTTGGGCTGCTACAGTGCATTAAGACTCTTTATCACATAAGCAGCCTCCCTGCTTTAGACACACTGTTTGTGCATCAAGGCTTGCCTTGGTGGATAAGGTGCCTCTTTGGAAGTGTTGCTCTCAAAATGTTGAGAGCTTTTCCAGTGCTTGCTGCAAACTTTCTTGTTCTGCAATATTGGTTGATGTTATTCTATCCAGATAAGAATCACAGATTTGATTGTAAAAGACACAGGAAAGGCCAAGATATGTGATGTGGATTTCTTTACCTTGTCCTGTAGTGGCAAGATCAGCTTTCAGGAGTTCCAGATCCATGAAACCTGTGGGAAAGTCTGGAGCAAGCAGGAATTACCCTTGATGGAGGAGGGTCAGGCTGGGAAAAGCATGAGCAGACTAGACATACATATGGCCATGGCAACTGGACGTACCTAAGTATATAGGACATTGACATATATCCATGAGTGCTGAGGGAGCTGGCTAATGCCATTGTGACATTTCATTAGCTTTGAAAGGTCATGGCAATTAGGGGAAGTTCCTGAGGACCATAAGAAAGCAAGTTTCACCCCTATCTTCAAGAAGGGCAAGAAGGAGAATCTGGAAAATGGCAGGCCAGTCTGCTTCGCATCAGTCCCTGGGAAGGTGGAGTAAATAATTCTGGAAAGCATTTCCAAAAGCATGAAGGTGATCAGGAGTAGTCAGTATGGATTTATGACAGGGAAATCATGCTTAACCATCCTTATAGTCTTCTACAATGAGATAACTGGCTCAGTAGATGAGGGGACAGCAGTGGATGTCCTTTATCTTGAGTTTAGAAAGGTTTTTGACACTATCTCCCACAATATCATCACAGACAAACTGATGAGGTCGCAAGTAGATAAGTGGGTAGTGAGCTGGATTGAAAACTGGCTGAACTGCCAGATTCAGAAGGCTGTGTTCAGCAGCATGAAGTCAGCTGGAGGCCAGTCACCAGTAGAATAATGTAGAGTTCGAGGCTAGGGCCAGTAGTTTTTAACATCTTCATTAAAGACCTGGATGATGGGACAGAATGCAACCTCAGGAAATGTGCAGATGATACAAAGTGGGAGGAGTGGTTGATAAGCCAGATGGATGTGCTGCCATTAAGAGCAACCTGGATGGGCTGGAGAAATAGGCTGACAGTAACCTCATGAAGTTCGACAGAGGGAAGTGGTGAGCAATAACCCCATGCACTAGCACAGGCTGGGGGCTGGAGAGCAGCTTGTTGGAAAATGCCCTTGGGATCCTGGGCATCACAGTCAACCCCAAGCTGACTTTGAGCCAACAATATGCCTTTGCAGCTAAGGCAGCCAACAGTGTCATGAGTTGCAGTAGGAAGAGTGTCATCAGGAAGTCAAGGGTGGTGATCCTTCCTTCTATCTCAGCACTGGTGAGGCCAAATTTGGAGTTCTGTGTCTAGTCCTGGACTCACTGGTGTAAGAGAGACATGGACATACTAGAACAAGTCTTAACAAAGGGCCACAAATATGATAAAAGGATTGAAGTACCTGTCGTACAAGAAGAAGCTGAGAGAGCAGGGAGTGTTCAGCCTGGAGATGACCTGAAAGGGTTACCTGAAGGGAGCAATTTTTTTT
>VYZV01018615.1:359-23727 GCA_013401275.1 Pandion haliaetus | reverse complement strand
TAACTGGGAAAGCTCCATTCTTCATTGCTATTCATTTAATGAAAGCTCATATATTTTTAGTCAATTAGTGGTATGGAATAATTTAACTGAATTTTGACTTTGAAATATATTTTCCCATCCAGTAAATAATTAGCTCCATAGTAAAGTACGTACTTCATTCAAGGAAGGCACCCTCTTGGATCAATTAAATGGATCAATTTATGTAACAGCAATGATTGTAAAAATGAAATGTAGTAGTGCAATGGCTATGTGAAAGTCTTACACTGCAAGATCTCTTCAAATAAAACCATAAAGAAAACACTGATAAGGAGCAGAATGGAAAATGCTAGTGGAAGTTGTTGCCACTTGAGAGGCAATGTGAAAAATTATATTCTTACTAAAAATTATTTCTAGGCAATTCTTTGAATTGTTTGGAGCCTAATCCCTCCCCTCTTCTGAGAAGTATTTTAAAATGCAATGCATTTGTAAAAAAGTATCCCCGAAAAGGTACACCTGGAGAGAACCTTAGTACTGACTAGTAATCTTGGCAAGAGGAAATCTGGATGTGTTGCAGTAACATACTGCTTCGTGAATTTGAAGGTTTTTATGAAGAACATGCATGCAAACTCATCTCATCCTGTTCTAAGCTTTAATTGTAGCTTGTGGTATTTCCAGAATAGATCTAGTTCTTTCATCTGAAACTTCTTAAATTACAAGATTGCTTTTGTAGCATGGATCTGACAGCTCTGCCAATAGGTGAACATTTTTAGCAATGATTAAATCCATTAGACTTTCATGAACTGTCTATTTACATGCACAGATTTTAACTCTCAGACTTCTCAACTTTCAGTCACAAGATCTGAATAAGTACATTACATTAACAGAGGATTATTTCTGGGGAGAGACAGTAGAACCTTCAAGCAAAATCTCAAGTCTGAAGTTGGATTTAATTTGGAATAGAAAACCATTGTTTTGACCAATTTAAAGCATGCAGCTATAACACTTAAATAACAGATTGGGGGCAAATATTTAGCTGGCATGTCTTGCTGTAACACCATTGAAGGAGCTGATGATTTCTGTTAAAAGACTGAGTGGGGCTGGACTATGCTATTTCTAGTCCAGTAGTCTTTCGGCCAGGGAGTCTGCTATGTATCTGTGTGGAACAAGAAGCAATGCTGAGAGATGGGCGGAAGACCTGATCTACCACCTGAAGTGAAGTATGTTCATCCATAAACCGAGCATGTTTCCAACATCCTGTTCTGGCATCTTGTTCCCCCAGCACACACACATTCTGCATGTGATAACTTGTATACTGGCCTAAGGTTGTCAAAAACATGCAGTTAAGGCATCTTGGATGAATGGAGTACTTAAATAGTGTTTTAGCTAGGAACAGGTCAATTAACATATCTTTCTATGTTTATATGTAGAAGTATGTTCAATGAATTTTCACAAATACAAAAATAAAAAAGATGATGTTCCAATACACTTTTGAGTGAGAAGTTAATAAGATTAGTATTAGCCTTTGTTAATCCTGTTTACTGCTGCAATACAGCTAGACAAGGTAAAAGTTGTAACGGGCTGACTGCAAAAGTGTGAGGACTCAGCTGGTATGTCTAGGTAGTTTACAGTAGACAAATGCAGAAATTTCCTGGACGTGAGTCCAATGTATTGTTAATTATTGTAATAACAAACATTGTTTCTTAGAAAATAAGTTGCTTAAATAAATGTAGCTGTAGGCTCAGTCTCCCAGCTGTTTCTGGGTGAACACTCAAGTAACATTTAAACTGTTCTGCCTAAATAATGGCAGCTGCTACCCAAATTGCATGGCAGCAGACTGGGGCAGTAGCACCGCTGGATCTCATAAGAAAGACTTTGCATTGTAATTCCTGCTTTAAATGCCAAATAACCCACCATTATCCACCCAGTGCATCCATATAGATTCCAGCATGCTTGGTATGACATGACTATCTGATTGTACTAATTGGTCTCTGGCCAGCTGCTACTGTAGCACTGTAAAATACTTCTGTGGTTTACATTGCTGAAGAGCCTTTAGAAGTGTCTTGCAATATCTTGTGAAGAAATCAGGAGTTTCCAGTGCTGCAGCGGCACCATCTGGAGTTTCACACTGTGCTGCTGCGCCATTTAGCAGGGTTTCTTGGGATAGTTTATTCTTTCCCCCCCACTAGCAATGTGCTGACGTTTTTGAAAGACCTGGTGATGGCTACTACCATGTAGCTGGGGCACTAGAAAACAACACACCATTAACAAAAGCTTGTTTAGATCAGCTCAAACAATATTATTTAAAAAAAAACCCGAACAACAAAACAAAAAAACCCCCAACATCTCTCAAATCTTTCTGGGGACCTGGGCTTCCAGGTGAGCTGGCAACCAGTGACAACAGAGGCAGGTTCACCCAGAAAAGGCTGACATTTTTAAGGCATAAAAAGCTAGTGGTGGTTCAAGACTGTGAATTATTTTTGAATGGTTTCAAGTATTTTCTCGTCAAATTCTCCATTTCATGTAATGTTTCTGTGAGCCATGAAGGGTCTGTGAATGTTTCTGTTAAAGAGCCTGGATGAATCTGTCTTCTCAGAAGAAGTTCAGGAGGCCTTGTGGGACAATTCCAGTTAACAAATATGAAGCCACAGCCACCCTGAAATACCAGTTTCTGGATGTTGGAGAATGATCAGGAAAACATTTTATGGTGCAAAACTAGCTGACAATAAAACAGGAACCAATTATCTGAGCCCAGGTTTGTTTGTACTTCAGGCTTTTTGGAAGGTCTGTTCAATCTCTTAACTCACTAAGTAGCTGATTTGTCCAAGGATAAGCCTTTGAAGAAAGCCAGATGGGAGGGCATTGAACTCCTTATTTTTGAAAGAAAATGGATTGTTTTGTTGCAGCGTGAGATTTTTTTGTTGCTGATGTTCTGGATATTCAGCCATTTTAAGCTGTATTGCTTCCTTTCAGTTCACGTTGTTAGTAGCTTGCACAAGCTGCATATTATTAAATTGCAGTGTCATTAAAGAGTGTTAGATGAGGAGAACATGACTGCAAAACCCAGAGGCTGGCACCTGAGAACAGGCTGCGTCCTGCTCCCGTGACAAAAGCTGACATATGCTTGGCTTACACAAGGCTGCTTGCTGCTTTGTCTCATCACAGCAGTTCAAAGCAGTAGGAAGAACTGCTAGGAGTATGAGCAGCGTATTAGTGAACCTGCAAAGTTAAAAGAAACATAACACAAAATGCAGCTTTAACTAAAAAATATTTTTTTGAGTTAGGAAAAAAATCCTGCTCTTTCTCCTGATGCATTATTTTCCTTCCTTCCTTCCTTCCTATTCCTGTGGATATTCATAAGATTTCAATTTAAGAAAATTTATTGAAATGCATTTTTAAGTGGACTTTAATTTCAGTCTGTAACAGACTTGCTTAGGCAAGTGTTTGTCCTTTAAGCACCTAAGATATTCTGCATATGATTTTAGGCCTGTAATGATACCTAGCATTGCTATAAAAAGCATTTCCTGTTAATGGTCTCACTGGTCCAGTCTTCTCCTGATTGAGTCTTACAGTGCAGCTTTTCATGTCACCTCAGATTTGGCTTTTATTTTTTTAACCAGGATTTCCAACTCTATAGCCTGTATTTAATTTCTGTTTGTTTAAGATGACACCTGTTTGTCAGCCAGGGTCTTAGGATTCCTGAGAGTTTAACTTTCTCTTGCTTTTTCTGTACACCTCCTTTGCTCTTTAATGTTTGTGTTTTCTGTTTTACATCATATGATTTGTTTAAGAGTAGTTATGAAAGCATCTGTTCGCTATCAATCATGATACTGTGTCTGAGCCTTTTAAGGGCCAAATTCCAGTCTCGGATATATGCATTTTGGGTCCTTCAAACCCAGTTGGCTCTCGTAGACTTAGGAAAGGGCTTAGTTCTAAACAAAGCAGGATAAAACACGCAGCAGTGGTGAAGAGTGTTTACTGCTTCTTATTTAATTACGAAGTGAAGATACCTTAGTGACAGCTGACCCTGAACACATGCCACTTGAAATCACTTCTTTTGAGGCTTGGAGGTAGGGCTTTGAGCACTATGCAATTCAATCCAAGCAGAAAGCTCAGGGGACAGAATTATCTGGCAGGAAAATAATAGTTACAGAACAAAGTTTTGTTTCCTCAGTCTTATTCCGTAGGCACCTTGTCCAATGTCTGTAGTGGACAAGAGGGCCTTCATCACTAGTAGACTTCATCCTCCTTTTTGGACTGATGCCTTCTGTGGGTCTGGACCATCCCATGGTTCATATCTGGCAGAGAGAAGCTGGGAGAAGTGGTGGTGGGGTGTGGTCTTGCTCAATGATAATTTCCTGCCCCCCTCCTCTACATACTTTGCCCACCCTCAGCAAGACCCATTTAGCTTCTCTTTTCTCCCAACTCCATGAAGACTCAAGCCTAAATCAGCTGGTTTCTGCACAGCCCTCCTTCTCTGCTAGGTGTAATGGAGAGAGCAGATGGTGTACCTACAGTCCAGCAACTCTCAGTGCAGGGAAAGATCACTCTGTGTTGAAGACAAATGCACCAGGGCTACTGTGCACAGCAAGGGGAGTAGCCTACGTCCCGGGCACCCAGCTTTGCCTGCTGTAGGTTCACATTCCCTCCAGGGTGGCTGTGTGTTTAAGCGTCCCTGGTTAATCACAGGGATACATGGTGAGCATGAGCAGGGACAGATGATAAAACAAAGAAGATTCCAAACACTGCAAGATGTCCCTGTTAAAGAAAAAAAACTCAAGAACCCTATGTTCTCTATCACAGACCTGCTTTTAGCAGCAACACATTTGCAGGAGACCTCAGGCTCACAAGACCTCAGGCTTAGTCTGTTGGGTAAGTTGCTGCACACAGGTAGTATGAATTGAGCCTTCTCACAGCCAGCCAGTTGTGATCACATCTGCCGGCCTGGGAGCTCACACTGGGAACTGGTGAAGTGGAGGAACTACCCAAGGGGTTTCCCTGGTGGGGCTTTCCTCTAAGCAGAGCACCCCAGTCTTTCCAGGCTTGAAGTGCACGCAGCGTTGGCACCTGGCTGGACATGAGGTATTCTGCCAGCAGGCATCACATTAGCCATCTCTCTTGCACTCAGCACATTTGAGCTGAGACAGCAGTAGCAAAAATGACATTGTGAGCCTGCTCAGCTGCAGAGCAACAGGTAAAGGATGGCCAGAATCAGCCAGAGGGGCAACAGAGAAAGCCAGCTTTTCCACTGAATGTGGGGCAAGCTGCCACCAGTAAGAATAACGTAGTCACAGTCCCCCACCTCTGTGTCCAGGCCAGGGGAACCCAGCAGCAGAGCCTGGGGCTGTCCCAGTCCCGGAGAGTGGACAGGGACAGCAAGGACACAATGTTCCTTCCCGCTGTTTCCTGCTCAAGCTTTGCAGGTGGAGCTGGTCGTGATCAGGATGTTCACTGCTGTTCATGTGAAATTAATAAGCACACCCACTGTGTGTGTAAAAACAGGGCCTTGACTCTCTTCCATAAATTTCCAAACCTCTCAGTGTGCTGCAGGCACTCCTCATACAGGTGGTATGGATGCCACCCTACATTTACTGAACAGGGAAATTAAACACAGTAGATGATGTAAAGAAAATTACAGCTTTAAACTTTCCTACTTAAAAAACCTGTACAGCAAGTACTCTTTTTAATATGTGAGAGGGTATTCCTGGTAGGACTTGTCAGTGATGTGTCACTTTTCCAGTGACAGATGCAAGTGTTGAAATTGGGCTTGTTAGCAATTAGGCTTGATCTTAGTCTTGAAGCTGCTCTATCTTCCAACCAATCACCAGAAAGAAATCAGGGGCAAGGGAGGCTGATTTGTCTCCTACCATGGGAGTGTGGATGGTTGCATCTTTACCAAAGGTTAGGTCTTGCATGGGAAGGCAACTTCAAAACCAGTTAAATCATTTATTTTAGGCTTTATAAAAGTGGTCTATCATTATTGGTCAGAGAGAAGAAAACCCATGAATTATATGTTTCTAACAGGAAGGAAGCATTTTGATCCAGAGGGGCGTTAGGACTGTTTTATGACCAGACAAAATCTGAACAAGCTCCCAGAAGAGCCACCAGCGGTGCTCCTGCTGCAGCATGCTGGGGGAGAGGTGGTGCCATGTGGTACCCAGCAGCTGGTCCCCTGCCAGGGCTGGGAGGGTGCTGCCTGGGCTCCCTCACCAATACCAGGGAAAACACCCCAGTCTCCCTGACATTGGCAGAGGCAAGACTGACATGAGTACAGCAGAAACTCCAGGCTTATTTTGCTGCCCCAAACTGCAGCGGTTGGGCAGCAGCTCCTGAGTAGGGACCCTGGAACAATACCAATCACATGATTTGCAGCCTCTCACGTTTGCTTTTTCTTTCCCTCTTCTAAGTTCATTCCTTCTACTATCCTTATCTCTTCCCGAGTAAATAACATAAATGACCAGGTCAGCACTTCCCAGAAGGGAAAGACTCTGCTCCCCAGGGAGAGTGATAGCTGCCAGGAGCTATCGTCACCCTTATCAACACAAACAACAAAGACTCTGAAATTGCAGAGAAAACAGGGGTTGCTCTTTACAGGAGCTAATTAAAATTGGGAATACAAGATGTTATGGGAGTTATTTCTCAGGATATGAAAGAAATGGTTGTAGTCCTAACAAGATTAGCCGAAGTTGAGAAATGTGTGCAATGTTATTGAGGACAACGTTCTGATTGTTGGAGAAGCAGTTGGAGGACTGAATGCAGACAGCTGCATGTTATAGGGAAACATTATTCACAGACGAAACAGCAGTGTCAAGAGCAGAAAGCAAGATCTGGAGACTAAAGGCATAATAAAAATCCTGTCAGTATCACCAAGATAAAACATCTTTAAAAATTGATGTCATGGGTTCATGGTTCCACAGCTGTAAACTGGTCACTGCCTTGTTGGCTGTGTTGGCTGCAGATGCACGAGGACATGATAGTGGGGACAGCCAAAATACCAGCTGTGAGAGCACTTTGACATGGAGGTCTGTAGCCCTGTAGACGTGGTATCTGGCATGTCCAAAGCACAGAACTGCCATATGTAACTGGACAAACTTCTTCAGACATTTAGAGTGTGAAGGGTAACAACATATCTGAAATTACATCAGAGGGGGTGTTTGAGAGAGGTGGAGATTAGTTGTTTTCAAAATTCTCAGACTGTCTTGTGCCTTGTTCTTTTGGATCTAATGCAAATCATGCTTGGGGTCTGTGCCCATTTTGGAGCAGAGCAGGAGCAGAACTGAGGTGGGCACATAGAGGCTGAGCCAGATGCTGGGGCTGGGCTTAGGGTCCTGATGCATTGACATCCCAATCCGCACACAGAAGAGAAAGCAAGTGCTGCAAAACTTTGAAAATCTGTAATTTTTCCTACTGGGGGTTCCAGGTAGGTGCTCAAAATGAGGAAGGAATTTAAAACAGGGGCTACTGAGAAAATAGCTTTGCATGCTGTGACCATGGAGGCTGGCATAGCAGAACCCAGAGAGGCCATGTCTTGACTGCCAGTGCCTTACTGTGCTTGCTGCTGTGCACGACAGCCAAGAGAGTTAACAGAGCTGTGTGATGTGGAAGAAATAAAGAAGACCTGCAAGAAATATTAGATAATAAAGCACCAGGACCAGATGGGTATGCAGCTGATTTTATGGGACATTCTGAGACAAATTACTTCTGATTGTAAATGAAGTTTGTTAATGCACTCAAGAAACAAAATGTTTTCCCCTAACTTAATTGAGCCCACCAGGAAGAAAGCCAAAGAAGCGTAGAGCGTACAAATCTATTTCATTATCGTGCATTGACTATGAAAATTTTAAAAGTCATTCCTATTAGATTAGGGGGCAACGTTATAGGATTTTCTCAGGACAAGTTTGCTAGAAGCCAGTGCTCTCTTAATCACAGCATAAAGTGAGTATACCAGCTTTGCTGCAGCATTACAGTTTGATTGACCAGGAGTACCTGAGCAGGGCATTTAGTTTATCTCCTGAAAAAGGAAGCCACTCATTTAGCCAGTCGCTCTCTCAACCTATATATTGGAATAACAGTGACTGCCCTTTTCCACTGCTGCTCTGGGAAATGGAGCACAATTGCTTTGTGTGTGTCAGAGCTGCCTGGCACCTTGCACTGCTGGCCCCACAGCCTCTGCACATCCTCGATAAGTGCTGGTGTGGGGCTCTGAAAGCACTGACACAGCAGTTCACAGCAGCGGACACCAGCACAGTGTGTAGTGAATTATGCCTTTGCGTGGAGCTAAAACTACACTGTGCATGCAGTAATTTGGGTAGTACATGCCATTCTCGGTGCCTTGCAATAATAATCATGATTTATTGCCAAGAAGTATTTCTGGTTTTTAGGTTGTGCCAGTCAAACCCTGATTTTGTGTCTGTGTCAGATGCAATATATCTGCACACATATCCACGTGAGTGGCATATATATCCATGTGGGTGATAATGTGCAGAACCACTTCTGTCAGAGGTGATGTTTTTGAATGACACTACCCAGTTAGCAGAATTTGGGTCATTGTTCAGCATCTTTGTTGTACATGTATTTCATGTACATCTCTGTATTAATATTTATTTATATGGTATCAGTTGCTGTGGTGTATATATGCATTCATGCAGATACATGCATACATATAAATATGTATGTATATAAGCTATTTAAACTTCTATTTAAAATAAATTAATAATTATTCCACTTAGGCATAATTTCATATAACAATGTCAACCTTAGCATTATGTATTTCTGGCTGCTTGAAGAATACTTCTCCCCCATTAATGCTTGCTCTGTAGTCACAGTACAGGCACTAACACAGAAAGGATTATTGCAGGAAGGGAGTACAGCTGACTCTGGAGTCTGGGCATCCCTCCCCTCAGATGGTCACTGCTATATGCTTGGGCAGAGGTACTCATCTGCTACAGGTGTAATGCAATTGCTTTTGGTGCAAGATGTGGTAGCTCTGATGGTCTTTAGGCTTTCCAAATTCAAATGGGAGCCCACCTGGGAGCAGCCAGGGCTGATGATTTCTGCTCTGAAGGGAAGGAGATGAGCTCTGCAGTGGAGCTGTTGTTCTCTGCTGTGCTAGGCAGCAATCTTATCTGCAGAAGGGGAGTGTTATTTTGATGAGGCTTTATTTATACCCTGATGATTAGATGCGAAGAAACACCAGGCTGGGCTCTAAGTCATCTGAAGGTTTTACACTTTGATTTTTTTTTTTTATTCATGGCTCTGTTAAAGGTTTTAATAACATTTTCAGTTTTATACATATTTTACCTATGTGAATTTGAAATGAGAGCAACCCTCTCGTGGTCAGTGATGTCTCTATGACCTGTGTAAGGACTATACGTCTTGCTCTGAGGCTGTGTAAATGCCATGCGTTTCACATAAAAGCATACTGAGAGGTTTTCTAAACTGTAGCAGCTATTTTGAAAATTTAACAGGTAGTATTTCTCATATGCCTCCTGTTGTAAAGACAGACTCTTAGTTTCTTAACAGTATTTATTATAGGCCTTGGAGGTGAAAAAAAATAAGTAATACAATTTTAGAAATGGCTACAGTGTGACTTTTTATAAACTAGCAGTTTCTGACTTAGGACATCTCAACACCTTGGATCTTTATGAAATAATATATTCCCTGCAGAAGCTGGGAGTCTTTTTTTTCAGTCATTTCTAGGTTTGTAAGACAAAATCTAGGACTGATTCAGGATAAAACACTGTCTCTAAGCCTTTGTGTATAAAGGAGGTGGAGGAGCAATATTTCTGTTGTTTAATCGATCCATTGTTGGCTATCTAGAGGTTTCCAGAAGCCTTTATGGCCACAGTCTCCAATAGTGAATATGGCTTTATCCTGTAACAGCTTCAGCACAATATTTTTTCTTTTTTCCCCTTTTCTGGCCTTGCTGTGCTGTGCTTTCCTCAGTAGGTGGCAAACTTCACAAGCTGTAGCTGGCTGGATTTTTTTTTTTGCAGGCCTTTATACCTCAAATAAAATAGCATGTGCTGGGAAAGCTTTGCTTGGACCTCATCCAAATAATATTTGCTTTATTTCACTTGCAAAAAAGGAGACATTATTGTTCCTAATTCAATCATTTTCTTTTCTGGGCTGATCTGTGAAAAGCCTATAGTTGCTGCAATGGAGTATTATTTTCTGTGTGTAGTGCTCTTTGAGATTGTTGAGTAAACAACAGAGAAAATGCCCCTTTTTTGCTATTTAAAAAAGAAACACCTGACATCAGCTCCATCTATGAAACACAGGCCTGGTTTGCTGATACCATAGCACAATCATTAGTTAAAATAAGAAAAAGAACTGCCATTTCTTTCTGTATAATAAATATCCTCTGGAACTACCTTTTGTTTAGTATCATTATTAAATGCAGAGAGAGCACTTGGCATTCTTCATACCATAGCAACAAGGGTGACCTTCAAGAAACTTAAGAGGTCTCTTCAGCATATAATTAAAATTACTCCTGTGTTTCAGCAACCATATAATGTAATTTCAAGTAGATATACAGAGTAAGTAGCTGAGTGGTACAGAGAGCAGGATCTGCCTTGGGATCCCAGCATGTTTTCTTTTCACTCATGGACTGGTGGCATTTCTACTAAGCATCAGTGGACTTTGCAGAGGAACTGATGTCTCAGGAGGCATTTGGAAGGAAACAAAATGGATGTCTGATGCCCAAGGGCATTAAGAAAAGCGTAAGGGGCTGTAGCCTGACTCTTACCAGAGTCTCTAGAAGTATTTGTTATTGCATTTACAGTCTAAGACATTATGCACTTAATTTGCATATTATTTTATATAGGTGCTTTTTCTGTAGTGTTTCTCACAGTAGGAAGAGAGAGTGAAGAAAACTGGAGAAACAAATATAAGGAGCAACAGAGAGATTTTAATATAAGATTTGAAAAGAACTGGACAGCTTCAGTATCTGGGAGGACAGTTCAGTTGAAACTGTTGTTGCAGCTGTTAGGCTTACTTTTAATGACACTGAATTTAGACGAAGAACAAAGGCTCTCTATTCCACAGCAAGTAAGTCCTCTGTGGGAAAGTTTCTGGGTCTGTGAAGGAGAGATTGCTTGCTCATTAGGGAGAATGAAGTGTGTTGGGGGGGAAGATTGAAACCAGTTCGACTGGTAAGGTGTTGTGGTCTGAATTGGAATTTGCTCTTCTCAGTGGTCATGATGACAAGCTGTGCATCCAGGGGCAGGTAATTTCATTACTCCGTGCCTCTGTTTATTTGCACTGCCAACCATGAGGTCCTGAAACAATAATAAGGATTATTTTAAAATCTGATGTCTGCTTTTTGAGCTGGAGGGTCCAGTCCTGCAGAGTTCATACAAACTGAGGAAAGCATATTGGCTTTCTGTGGAAGAACTCTGTTAATCCTCTCCACATCCTTCAACCAAGTCTTTACTCTCCTTTGCAACCCCTGCCCCCCCTTGTATTTCTTCATCCTCCTACCTGCATCCTCAGTAAATCTGTTAACGTAACCACCTGGTGCGATAATTTTCACAGTACAATACCATGTTTCCTATCTCCTCATTTCTGCTATCCCTCTGCTCTTGCTCTGCATGTTCTCCATATAACCTGTTGAACCTGTCTGAACTTATGTTCCTCTTAATCTTGTTATCACCCAGGGTTTAAGGTGAGATTTCCTCTCCATACTCTGGCTCTGTTGTTTCCTCCTCTTTTTTTCCATGTGCTCTCTGCATGCACCCACCTCCTCATTTTTAAATCGATGCTCCCAGTTTGTGATGTGGCAGCCATCTTTCCTGGGGAAAAACTGGCTCCTAACAAAGCAAAGCAAAACAGTAGGATCTTGTAGCCTTCCTGAGTAGGCATAGGCATCTTTATCTTAGCCCCATTTGGGCTAAAATGGGAGACTAAGGCTCATTTCAGTAAGGAAAAATATTACTGTATGTGGGAAGACAAGGCCAATGTAGCACTGGGAGGAAAATGTGCCTCTCCTAATCAGTAAGAGGGGCTCAAAGTACAGCAATGGAGAAAGGTTTTGAAATGGTGGTCCTCCAGGTCTGCTGCTGACTGTCCTTAATACAAAGAAAGAAAAAGCTTGAACTTTATAACTCACCAGCTGGTGGAAAAGTGGAGAGCAAATACTGTGCCTTGATATCATGGTTAGTCATGTCTGCAAGCATCTGGGACAACAAGCCAGAAGGAAGACTGTGTCCTTTCAGGGTGCTCCCTTGTAGCCAGCTGTGGAAGAAGAAAGAAGAAGGGGAACCATCTTGCTCTGACCTGGCTAATGCAGTCAGGTTGTCAGGCAAGATGAAGCAGATACTTTAATGCATGAGGAAAATGGACATCAAAGCCAGAGAGTTGCAGAAATATTGGGAATGAAATTCAGGGAAGGGTGGAAGCAGACTGAGGTGTATGTGCTGAGCTGAGTGCCGGTAAGGAGGCACATCCATTGTGGAACTCATGCTGAGGAAAACCGTGTCTCTCAGGAAGACAACTGGTGAGTGTCTTGGGAAATAGGGTATGATTTATAGGGTGGAAGAAGACGGTGGGGACGGTGGGAGGGAGAGAGGCTGAACATAGCTCAAGATACCTTCCTGAGGGTTTAGCTGATACATACTTACCTGGCCATTTATGTCCAACCAAAAGTGTTTGGTTTCTTTCCCTCTCCATTCCTTGCTGGCACCACCTGAGGCCTGGCCTAAGGTCCCTCTGAGAGGGCCAAGCCGAGGACTGTGCTGACCAGCTACTGCACAGAGGGCTACCTGAGCTTAGCGACCATCTCCGCCTGTGCCTGCACCGGGCTGGGCAGACAGTTATTGCTGGGTGGTGGGTGGGAGCGAAGGGACGTGCACAGGGCAGAGGCTGCAGCCTTGGCTCCTCACGGAGGCATCAACCCACCCAGGCTGCACCAGCGCTGGAGTCCCTCATCCTCTGCCATAAGGGAGTATCAGGGTCCAAGGGTTTAGGCCTGCCTCCTCTCACATTAAAGCTGCTGGAGAAACCTTAAAAGTCTAAAAAAGGGGAAAGTAAAAATACTGTTGGAAGATGATTTTTATTAAAAGTGTTGTAGTTTCTTCCTGCCTTTGCTATAGAGAGGATGAATTTTTCTCCATCTGATGCCCCAAGACCAGGCAAACAGTTGTTCTCAGTGCAGCTCAGATGTCTTACGCAGCCTCGACACCTGTGATCTCTAGCAGCACACATACCTTTTGCTTTTAAGAAGTAGCTGATTAATGGGTGCCTCTTCAGAAAAAGGGCTTTTAAATATTCCTAAAGGGCAATGTGGTGTCAAAAAAATCTCAGGAGCAAAAGGATTACTTGTCCTCCTGCTTCATTTTAATTATACAGCAAAACTTTAAAAAAACCCAACATTGGCAAATATTTAAGGAAAGTGCGAAGTCCCACTGAGGTACCTTTCTCAGGGATATACAGTACCAATGAGAAGGAAAAGAAGAAAGACCGTGATCTGCTGTGCTGGCCAAGACAACCAAGTACTTCACAAGGGGATGACTTGGCTGGGCCTCCCATCCCCTGTTGCACAGGCTTTGGGTTGACTTTTACAGCTAACATCAATAGTGCGGTTCCTCCACCTTCACAGCCTGTGCCTGTTGGTGGAACAGATTGAAGCAACCCACACTGCCCTCATAGGTCAGGATCTCCTCCCTTTGCAGCCTGCCCTGGTTAAAACAGATTGTTTACCAAATGCAGAAAAGTTTGAGAGAAACAGATGTGTGTTTACCGATGTCCTGTGCAATCTGACAGGCTCCTTGCTGGAGGAAGGAAAAGCTTAGCCTGGGCTCCACAGGGTCTGAAGACAAAAATTGCAAGTAGCAGTGCAGTGGAGACATTCTTTGCCTTTTTGTGGCCATGTGGTTCATAGTATGTAATGTCACACACAGTTGAAAAATAAACTACACTGAGGCTGAGTGATCTTTCTGGATTGTGGCACACACATTTTTTCAGAACAGGTGGTCAGGTTAAAAGTACATGTTGTGTTTGACACATGTGGCTCAGCCTGTGAGCAGCAAGTCCAGTCTGCTTTGTGCCTTTCCTGAAGCTACATACCAAACTGCCATTTGTGATTTTCATTATCTGTAACTCTTTATAGTCCTACTGTGACCATCTTTTCTGTCCTGTATGCTTAGAAACAAAACCTGTTAAAGCGAATGACAGTCCTTTTCAGTGGATTTATAAAGAGTCAAATAGTTTACAAATTCATATTTTGGCACAAAAAGGGAAAGCATTTGTAAAACCTGTAATACTTTTCCCCTCATTTCACTGTCCACGAGGCCTCATGCTTGCATCTGCTACACTGTTTTATCAGTATATCTTTGCAGAAGAAAAAGGACCTTAAGCAGATGCAATAGGAAAACAGGCTTTGTCTTTTCTTTTAACTCTCATTTTCTCTAATTGTTTATTTACTTATCCAGGCACTTTGGCTTCAAATTCTTCAAAAATGTCTAGGATTTGTAGTTCCTCCTGGGGATCAGTGATCCATGAGAATTAAAAGAACTTCTGCAAAAAAGACCCTACTTTGCTGCCAGAAAGGCTATATGAATTCCCTATTGATGGGGCTCTTTGCAGGATACAACAGTTAAGCAAGATTGACAAGAGTCTCTCCTGATAGTATGTGTGAAATCTCCCTGGCCTCTAGCCCCCACCTTCAGCTATTGCCTTTTCTTGGGATGGTCTGCAGGTAGTGGTTGCTCTGCTGTGGGGTACATTACCTGTGAGCTGAAGTTGAGTGATGGTGGGTGGAAATGTAGTAGTTATCATACCAGGATTGTTCATTGTTAATCATGGCAATGTAAAAAACAAACATTAAGGTCTAATACCAACTGTAATTTTGGAGCAATTAAGGTGTCACAACACCAGCAAATCGAGATAAAGCAAGAACAGAGTCAAGCTAGGAACAGAAATAATGAAGGTAGCTTAGCCAAGGAGAGTGCATTTCATATTTCTAGTTTTCTGTCAGGGAAACTTGATTGTTGGCTTTTTGAAAGCATTGGTTTGGACGCAGTGGATAGCCTAGTAGTCCAGCTATCCCCTCACCTTCTTCCTGATGTGCAGCATGAGGGGAATGAAATGGAAAAGATGAAAATAGAAGGCAAAACATTAGTTCCTCCTGCAGTCTTACAAAGAAATGAGGGAGAAAACTCAGCTTGCTAAGGTCACTCTTGCTAAGGCTTCTTTTCAAAAAAGCAACCTGCCCTGCTAGGCAGATGGATCAGGTCCCTACAGTTCTTTTGCACAACTGAGACTGAAACTTAGCTGAAGCTGAAATATTATGTTGCTTTTCTGTGCAGAATCATGAAGTTTCCAGGAGCTGCATTCAATGAATGCATTTGAAGACTGGACAAATTCTGAGTTTGCCATGTCCGTGAGGATGTACCTCTCGCACCACTGTGCAAAGTGAAATGGAAGTTGCATAAAGTTTTGTTCTGAAAGACTGAAATCTTAATGTCATGCAGGGAATTTTACTGCTAGTGAATGCCTATTTGTGAGATGAAGGCAAACTGTTGATAACTTCTTGTGATGTTTCGCTCATTAGTTGCACCAGTCAGTACATGAAGGTATGGCAGGACCAGCAAATCCTGCAGGAAAACAAGTGAAAAGACAGAAAAAGAGATTTGTTCTGGTTTGTCTGAAATGAAGAGAAGATTAAAATTAGAAGGTATACAGCCTAGTTTGAGTTTGGCTTATTCCATCACTAAGGCATTCCTATGAGGACTGTTTTCATAATTGCACCTTCTCTACCCCTCATGGAGTTACACCTTGAGTGGATTCAGCCTGTCATGACTATTTTTGAACTATTTTCCTTGGTTGTTCTGGTGCATCAGTAGAACAGCAGTTGTGTAGCTCTTTCCCTGGATAATCTGCATAGTTTTTTGTCAGTCCCCAGGAAGTCAGGCAGAGGACGCTGGTATGTACAATCTTATTTCTGCAGTGAAAGGCAGCTTCTGGCAAGAGCTGCAGAAGGTTTTTTCCAGGGATCAAAAGTGGTGCACTGATGTTTTTAGATACTGTCCATCCAATCCATAGATCTTGCCTACTATTTTTTCCATCTTGCTCTTTTACAGGAACAAAGGTTAAAGTTCAGTAAAGTGCAGAGACTCTAGGGACTAGAATAAAACCCCTAGATATAAAAGCATCTGGAAATTAGAAAACAGATGATTGGAGACAGAAGTCTTCCACCTCTCTATATGCCCTGGTTGAACTTGGGCAAGTCAGAGCTCACCTTTCTATGCCTGTGTGTCTCTAAATGGGGAGAAATGTAATCCACCTGTGGTATTACTTGTTGAAAAATTTTACACAAAATAAAGAGATACTTTCTTGGTTTAGGTCAACCACACCCACATCTAGAGATCTACTCCTGTCCTAAGCTCTCATCAGTAAAATCAGAGTGAACTACTATATTATTTAAAGCCACTGATTCCCTTCAAAGAAACATAACCTGCTCCTTCTTTTAATGGTGTAAATCCTTCATAAAAAGTTGCCCAATATAGAATGCTGAAAAGCCCTTGTGCTGTGAAGTAATTGTCTTAGGATGGACCAGTTTCCAATTTGCTCTATGGTAATAGAGTATAATAAGAATGATCACCTTAAGAAGGCACCTTCTAGGAACTTGGGCTCCCACCCTTTAACTCATCATCTTTTCCCTTGTTGTACCTCCAGAATTAATCTTTTTTTTTCTGATAATTTCTTTCTCACTTCAGTGCACTAGAAAGGGAATCTGTAGAAAATGACCTGGATTGTTTATGTACTTAGACGACTCCTCAGGTTCCTGAAATTACTCTTGATTGTGTCAGTCTTTTCTCCACATAAATCTTCTGTCCTTGTGGTAACAAGGAGTGGGTGTTTCACCCCTTCTGATCACATCTTTGCCTCTCAGCATCGGTAAGGCAGAAAGCTCATGCTCATTCTTCTTTGCTGAGAACTCCTCTCTAAACTGCTGAATTGTACTTTGAAAAACTGTCCACACTTCCCATCTAATTGCTCCTTTTGACAACTTGCCTTGCAGCTATTGTCTGCTCTGTTTGATCTTCTGGTATCTATTTCTGACCCTAAAATGAACTAGTATGTACAAATCATAGCTCTGTCTTGCTCCCTCTGAAGCTGGTAGCTATGTAAAAGCTGGTGGCTCAAAGGCAGGAAGAGCAGCCACCAGTTCTGTCCTTTCCAATGCCATGCTCCTCAACATGTCTGTGGCTTGTCAGTCAGTGAAGTGAGACTTGTAAATATGCCATTGTATCATGGGCTCTACTTGCTCTGTCAGATCACTTTTGTTCCCAGAAATGAAACATCTACCACCTTTTGTCTTGCTAGACTAGGGAGGGATTCTGACTTCATCCTCTTTTGTCCTTTGCATTCTTTTTTGCTCCAAGGCATCTCAGAGTACTGACTGGACCTCAAACGTCATTCATGACTCCTTCACCATCATCACGATCACTCTAGCTTTGTCTTTGGCTGTGCTGGCATCTGCAAATGTTGCCTTTTTATCCCCTCTCACCCTAACTACATTGCTGTACTTTTTATCCCTCGTCTTCACCAGTTTTCCTTTTCACTGCATCAAATTTTACCGTGTCCCTCAATTTTAAGGCTCTCCAGCAGTGCTATTGGCTTTCTTTCAATGCCATCAGCTCCTGAGCAGAGCCTACAGGCTTACCTGAGTACCTCTTTCATATGGTTTTTTTGCACAATTTTGTCTCCACGCTTAATAATGCCAATCTTACACACAGAACAACTCCCTGCTTTAATTTTTAGTTATCCCTTCATTCTCCAAAAGCTCATTGATGAATACTATCACATATCATGGCCTTCCTTAGTTAACAAACAAAGTGAAACGTGGTAAAAAACATGACGGGAACCCTCATTGTCTTTCTTTGCTTTGACTACTGAATTGCTATGTGCTTTTTCAGTTTTTACTTGGCCCTCTTCTAGTCCTTTCCCCCTTACCATTCTGTTTCAGCTTTTGGGAACAGTAAAATATCTGATAACAAAAGTGATGTGTCTGCTCTGTAAGAGGATCCTAGTCTCAGGAGTAGAAAAAAGCTCATATATCCTCTTTGCAGAGCTCATAAAAACCTGTCTGATGCTTTTTTGTGGAGCATTTTGTCTGGAATGTCTGAACAACAATGCCTGGCTCCAGACGTTTTTAAATCTTTTGCTGTACTCTTTGGTCCATCACTGTGATTTTAACTTTGTATAATTCCTTGGGCTTCAGTCCCACAAGGTACTGATTATTCTGACTGCTCTTCAAAATATATTTTCTTGCTGCTTGAATATGGCTTTTTCTTTTCACTACTGATGAGTTACATCACTACATTCCTCTTTAAATCCTTCTTATTTGGTACATATGTGAAATTAATGGCTTTTTATTAATAAAAACAGATTATGTTCCTTTATTTTTGTAATATGTGAATTTATATCCAATATCTTCTTTCCTGACTTTTAGTGTGTCTTAAATTCCTGATGTTAGTGCAATAGAAGAAAGGCCTCTGTACTTGCATGCATCAAACTGTTGCAGCCTTTCAGTGGAATTAACCATGTGGACTAAATGCTCTAATGTACCCAGAGTGTGCTTAAGGGCTTGACCCTGAAAAAACCTTTCATTTCATCCTCAGTTTAGGAATAGTCATGGGCATGGAGCAGCTTTCAGCTTGGTCCCTCAGTCAGTGTGTCCATTTAATGGGCTTTTAACCCCTGGATTCAGATTCTTGTGGTTTTGACATTTGCTTCTGTATGGTTATCCTAGATATGCACCACCCACTCTCAGACCTTGATATTTCCCTTCATCTAGGAAATCTCTCTAACACCTTCTCATCTCCAAACCTTTCGAGGAAATATGTAAGCGTCTGCAAAAATGAACCTAAATGCTGTTGTATTTTCAGTTGCCTTTCACAGGACTGATTCTGCTGTCATTCCTGAGTGCTAAAAACCTGGAAACTTTGTCTTTGGTGTCCTGAGGTGTGATAACACAGCTGTTCAAAGCTTGGCATGGAATTCCAAGAGGCTAACTTTACATTTTTTTTTCCCCAATAAATATTTTACTAAGAGGGAAGACAATAAGGACAGGAATGTGCCATATGAAAGGATATGTGCAATCAGCTACAATCTTATTTTCTAAGAAGTGATGTCCTTAAGAGTTACTGTGTCTCACTAAATTGCAGAGACTATTTACAAGGCACCTGGCCAACCATGTGTAAGCTGAAAATGTGGCAAAGAACATCTTTAGCTTTGTAAGCTAACATACTTGCTTACAAAGTAAGAATGAATTGCTGATTCCTCTGGTGTCCTTTCTCCCATGTCCTCAGTTTCAATAAATATTTTCTGGTTAGCTTTGAATGAAAATACACAACTATTGACAAAGTTAAGCACTGGGCTTTACAAGAACCTGTGCTGATAGCAAGGTCCTAGTTTTCATGGCTTGCTCTTTTTTTCTGTAGGTGGTAAAGCACTGCAGTGAAAAATACTAGTCGTCTCATTTCACAGGTATAGAAAATGAGGTACTAGAAGGAACGAGGTATGCTCGTTAGGACTGACATGATTACTTTCTAGTCATGCCTGCACCACACAGCAGAGTACAGGGCAGTTGCAGTGAAAAGAAAGAGGGTTCAGGAGCCCACACTGAACAAAGCCAGCTTAACAAAGCTAGGCTGCTCTTGTTTTTTTAGCTTCATGCAATGTCATATTTTCATGCTCTGTAACCTTTTGGATTCATGACCAAGAAACAACACAGCTTTCCAGCTTCAGTCAGAACTCAACCACTGCTGTAATCTCTCACAGCTGTGGTGAGGGGAATGGAGTACCTACCGTAAACTGGAGAGTCAGCCTATATATTTAGCTAAAATCCTTAGCAAAACTTCTCCACTGCCTACAAGTTGTTTTGTTCCAGCACAATGTCAGTGCAAATTCATTTAAGAATATGAAAAAATCTGGCCTTTATCACTTTAAATCTTACTGAAAAAGTTGCAAAGTCTTATTCTGTGAGTTCCCTCATAAATTCCACAGCTTTTATGAACCAAAAAACACTTTACAAAGGCATGCTCTTTAGAAGTTAATTCTGGCCATGTTTTTTTAATCAAGCATCTAGCAGAAGACCACACAGGGAGCTGAGCAATGCAATTTAGAGGGCAAGCCCTTAGTCATCAGGGCCCTCTAAAAGTCAGTGAGACCTCAGAAATAAAAGCTGGCTGAAAAAAGGTCTTGATAGCCCTTAATTACCAAAGATGTCAGCTTGGGCCTAATTCCCCATCTACTAGCAGACGTAAAATTTGAAATTAGGTGAGCTCATCTTGCTGCTGTGCTGTGATCTTTTTGCATCAGCAACCCAAGTGTGGTTCCAAGTGTGTCTCAGCATCAAGGATAGGTCTGGGGCAGCAGCAGGACTAGAAACCCACAGTCAGGGTGGAGGGGGTGCACAGTGGTCAGTTGCAATGACCTGCTCTGGTGTGGCTCCATCTGTTATCTGAATGTTGACTGTGATGCAAATACTGAGTATTTTCATGTGTATCTTAGTGATATCCCAGGTATTTGAGTCTTCTCTTCCACAGTATGTGTTACTGTCTGAGAGAACTAGCTGATGTTAGTACTCTCATAAGCCTTCACCTGTGACTGCCTTTCACCAGCTGTGCTGTTGATTTGAATATATGTCAGAGTAACATTCTTATTTTAAATACCTTTCAGAAGCTCTGATATGTTTTGTTTGGCTTGTTGTACTTTTTTTTTTTTTAAATGGATAATCCTCATCCTTCAGTTTATCTATTAGCTGTGCAATCTCTGCAAATTCAGAGTAGCAATCAACTGATTGCCAATTTCCCTTGTGAAAATTTAGTATGCTTCCTGTCCTTTGCTGTGACATTCCTAGGATTTCATGATCCTGTTTCCTCTCTCACTTGGATATCTGATCTGGCTACGTTGTTGGAATTTAAAGCACGAAAGCACAATTGCAAGCAACTTATTGCTAGTCTGGTTGTAATTTCTCTTGCGTTTTGTAGTTATTATTCATGGCTCAGTTGGCTACTCTTCATCCATTAGTAACAGAGATGCATCTTTCAGGTAATGAAACTATTCACAAGGCACCTGGCTAGTCGTTTATAAGCTGGAAGGCTGGGAAACAACATTTTTAGCTGCCTGAGGGATTTGATTATTGAATGCTCTCCTCCAAAGACCAGAAAAAGATGCTTTGCAGAAAATCTGTAGAGGAATCAGAAATTCTACATAGGTTTGGAAGGAATGTCACTGCATAGGTTTATATTTCCATGAATGCCAGTAATTTCTCCATCAGGAGGAGGTGTTCTAACAACTATTTTTAATTTCTCTGGAATGGCTTTGTTCAACACACATTCTGTAAAAAAAACCCTCAGTTTTCCACTGCTGAGTGGCATTCTTTCATGTTCATCTTTGTGGGAGTTCTCTTCATCAGTTCTCGTGTCCTTTCTTAGGGTTATCTAGACCATTTGAAATAATTATTTTATAATTAGTAATTCTTCAAAATATATAGTTATTCATGGAAACATCGAAGGAACAGAGTCAATGTTAGTTTTATAATAAGAGGTATATTAGGGATCAGTACTGGAAAGGCAAAGTTGTACAGATCCTTTTCTGGGAGAAACTACAAAACTTGTGTTGGTGCCTTATGGTATTTGCTTGATTGACCTTGCTTTACTCTCAATTCTGCTAAGTTAGATACAACTTCACAATTGCAGTTTCACAAATTACACGTGATATATGAGGTCTTTTTTTGAGCTTTTAACCTGCACACCTTGGTGAGATAAAATGTTTCAGTATTATTCATCTTCCTGATTTTGGCAAGTGTATTTTAGTCTAAATTTGCCATGGACAAAAAAACACGCACCCAGTTGCCACAGTTAAAATGCAGGATAACGATTTTGTAAGATTTGACTGCTCATAGTTTTCTGACCTCCTGCCATTGTGTTGCTTTAATGTTTTCTGGGATCTGATATGAAAGAGAAAATTTACAGCCTACAAGCCCTGTTTTTAGCCAGGGTTTGTTGTGTTCACCCATCAGTCTTTGGTTTCTTCTTGTCAGAATTGCATTTTCTATTAAGCAGTCACAGCTCAGTCATCCACGAAGACTGGCAACATCACCTTGCAGCTTTCACTCCCTCAGCTCCCAATATCTGGAGGTCTTGTTGGTTAGCTAGTAAAATACCTTTTAGTCTGCAGAGTGGAGGAGGTCTCGTTGGTACTGTTCTTTCATTAGAGCATGTAGATGTTATTCTCTCACATATTTTCCCAATTCCAGTGTTAGGTGGGAATCGCTGCCCTCTCTGTGGGAGTTCTCGCTTTGTTCATTGCATGCCTCTAGCAAGTGCTGCAATTGCACTGTAATCTTGTTCGGATTTGTTCCTGAGCTGATGAGGTCGATGCTGTATAGTGCAGTTTAGCCTTCCAACAGATACTTTTGCAGAGATTGTTATTGGGCCTATGAAAATTCATAGTATCTATAAGCCAAGTAAAACATATCAATTTCAAGGTCTGTCACAAATGTGTGTTCTTCTTATGGCAGATACTTGCACTGTGTATTAATGACTTAAGATGATAACATGACAACTGGAGTTTTCATGCAGAAATTTTCAGGACAACAAGATTTCCAGTGGTAATTTCTTCTTTGTCTCCGAGCAAGCCTGAGATTGGACTTTTGGAGGTATTTCTGCACTAATTGTTATTCACAGCCTGGCCTGTGATACCCGTGTGGAAAAGTTCAGAAATATTTAAGGCAATAACATTTCTACTTACTACTAAAATTGGGGTTATTTGAATCTACTATAGGAAAAATATCACCCTTAACTAGTACTGAGCTCTATTTACAGCCGGGTCTGGACCTGCCCACAAAACACAGAACAAGACTGGGGTGGTGTTGACATTCCAGGAATCTTCTTTTGCAGTTGCTTCCTGCATCCTTCTTGTTTTAGAGAAGCATTGGTCCAATGTCCATGGCTCTGGCAGGTATAGGTACCCTCAGAGAAGTCACATGACGGGCAGAGAAAAAACATGGTACTGTGGTTGGTGTGCAAAAGCCTGACTTTCTCTAGTTATTTTCTAGCTGTGATTTTTGTCTAACAGTTTGTTTTCACTTATGATTATCTTTAATGGATATATTTTGAAACTAAACAGGACCTGGAGAATGAAGGCAAGCAGATTAACAAGAAATGGAGAAAGAAACTGTTGTTTCTTTCTAGAAGCAACTTGAAAATGGGGGTGATCAGATGAACAGTGCCAAGAACAGCTATATTTTCTGTTTTAAGTAATCCAGCTGCAATTTATTTGAGTTGTTGTTTTAATTTCAGAGAGTAGAGAAGGTTCCTAAGTGCTGTGATGGAAATTTACTGCAACTGGATAATGATATGTTTATGTGACTTTGCCTTTT
>VYZV01018614.1:45639-60159 GCA_013401275.1 Pandion haliaetus | reverse complement strand
ACAAGTAATTGAAGTTCTCCCCTCCTGCATGAAGTAGTTGCATTCTGCCAGAACAGCACGTTCACAAAGGAATAGGATTTTACTCCTCTTCTGCAGCCTAAAGCTAAGTATGCTTTGCATCTTCTGTTCTATATGAGATCTCGGACTACAGAAGCCTTACCTGCCACCACCACTGAAGCTCTTCACACAAGACTTCCTCTAACCTTGCTTGAGAGCAAAAAGAAATCCAGGATTTGCATGAAGCAGTCTATTACTCATCTCAAAGAAGCTCAGGTAGTTGTATTAATCTAGGCTAATACAATTTATACCTGCCATATTCCTTCTAAACAAGACTCACAAGTTACAGGAAAAGTATTTGCAGCATCTGGGTTATGGGAATGATGGTGCTTGAAATATATGTTCACAGCCTTTAGTGGAAGTAGAATCAAGTCCTTCCCCATTGAAATTTCAGGGACACGGTTTAGGTTCACAAACAAGTCTCAATACACAACCGAGAATGTCTTTAAAACTAGGTCACTTAACTGATTTCACTGTGTGCTTGTGCACTGAGCAATCTTAAGCATTAGAAAGCTTCAAATTAAGAAAATGTCAGCTCCAAAGTAAATACTCAAATCTGCAAGAAAGTTGCTTCACAGGAAAGGCTCTCTTAAAGAGAAGGTATATCCAGAACTCCAAGAAATGTCTTACCAGGAAAGACAGAAAAAGTAGTTACACCTTGTATCAATCCCATGCCTATATTGTATATGTTCTCTTTAATATTATACCTATTTCTTTTGCTATTTTGTAAGCTTCATCTGGTGTCCTGGCAACTAGTCCGTGCGGAACTGAAATGCCAGCCTCCTGCAATAGTCCCATACTCATGTATTCATGTAGCGACAGACTCCTCTGTTGCTGTTGTTGCACCTGAAATCCATGATTGCCGAGTATTCCTGGACTTCCACCAAGCACCTGAAGGAAAAAAAAAAAAAAATAAAAGAAAACAAAGAACAAAGAACATGACTGTGTTGGGAAAAACTGCCCTCTTTGTTTAAGTTAAAAAAGTCTACATATTAAACAAGTACAGTTTAGTGTACCAATGCAAACACCTGAACACTTAATCCTACACTTGTTGTACATTACCCTTCCACATCAGTCATTCATGTCAGGTTTGGTATTGGGTTTTGTGAGGTTTTATCGGGGCAGCAGGGAAGAGCTGGTGAAGCTACTAGCACTTACAAGGACTGGCAGGGTTAAAACACCCTTGAGTACTTAGTGAGTTTAAGTACTTTAAGGAATATACCTCTAGGGAAAAGAACCTTGAGGCATTTTGGAAGCGTAAGAGAACAGAGAAGAGCACAAATAGGTTCGTTCAAAAGTTTTGGTAGATTGCCTCTGCCTGCCAAACTAAGAACTAAGCAAGCCCTGGGAAGGAGGGGCAGCAGAAACTAAGTTACACCACCATCAGTCGTTGTACCTGGTGAATTTAATTTGCTACAAACAGACTATTCAGCCTTCATATGATTATCGTGAAACAGAGAAAACTAGCTATGACCCGTTTCAAACATCAATCAGAGGGTTGCCAGAAGTGCCAAATAACTTTAACGTTTCAAATGCCAAGTAAAATATAACATGCTTAACATTCAATCCAGGAAGTTCCAATGTGGAGAGAGTCTAAATTTCATCTGCAAAAGTGATGTACAGAACTCCAAGAATTTCTGATAGATATTTTGTAGAAAGTAGATTCAGGGAGAAACTGATTTTGATTATAAAACATCAGAAGTGGTACTACATGAGCAATGCCTTTTTAAAAAGAACAGTTACTCACGGACTTAAAGACGACATAGATTTCCAAAGAGTACCTTGTCAAGTAACTGTATTTCATAACAAGAAAATAATCAACAACATAAGTAAAAAATGTTTGCTGCATTTTTCGTGTTTCACTGTACAAGAACAAGACCTTAATTTTATACACCCATGAAGCAGGAAACCCACTGAATTCAGCTAATCCATGAACACAGGTCAGCACTGAAAGAGTCATGGTAAAAAGACTATAAAACAAACTTGGATACAAGCAAAACTTTACAGTTATTTTTATTTTTTTAGTATGTTCCACTGGCACAAGTACCACAAAATTCAGCCTGTATTAGGAAGTTTCTAACAGACTGGATGTTTATGGTTTTGCTTCATTTTAAATAAAGTAAGCGTGCAGACAACACAAGAGCTTTACTACGGCATTTCAAGCTAGCGGATCGACAGAGCCGATTTAACCTCCAGAGGATTCCTTCTGCAAACAGGAGGCCTTTGCCTTGGCACGAAAAGTGAGAGGTGCTGACCGCTGTAGCTGCTGTTTCTGGCGCTGACTGACCAGCCGGGCCCGGGGAAGCTGTGTGAAACACGAGAGGGGAACTCAAAGCGACCTTCCTCCATATGTGGAAGGAGAACAAAGTCGCAGGGAGAGTTACACACTTCAGACTCCCCAGCTCTTTCGTTTGCACGGCTTTCCAGGGGTTCTGCTGCCAAAAACAAGGCCGTACCCCCAAAAGGCATTCACAGGAAACAAGAGCAGAGACCAGGAAGGTGCCAGCTGCAAGAACGAGTTTTACTGGCACGGCCCGACCCCTCGTATGAGTCACGGTGACGGCGGAGATGGAAACATTGGGAATTCCAAACAAGTTAGGGAAGGGGTGGGGGGGGGGAGGGGGGTTGGAAAGCAAGGAAAAGGGAACCGCGCCGGGAAGACCTGCCACAACCGAGAACGGCAGCTGCGGGGGGGAACGTACGGCAAAGGCGAGCACAGGGCTGCCAGCCCCACCGCCGCGACCGGGCAGGGACAGGGCAGGACGGCGGCGGGGCTTGGGATGAGACGGTCACTCCTCCCGCCGTCGCTTCGCAGGGAACGACCCCGACCCCAGCCCGGCCGGCTCTAGCCCGACCCCGCTCACTCCATCCCCGCTCCCCAGCGGCCTCTACCTTCGCCGTGGCGGTGCCCAGCGCGGCGCGGAGGCCGTTGCCCCTCAGCCCGGCCGACACCCGGCTGCAGATCATGGAGGCAGCCATGGCTGAGCCCCTTCGCCCTCAGGTGCCCCCTGCCAGCGCGCATGCGCTACCACAGAGACGAGGCGGGAGGGACAGAGGGAATGGGGTGGAGCAGGAAAAGCTCGCGCGACTCCTCTCCCTCAATAACAACCGCCCGCAGGGTTGGAGGGGGGGTAGGAGCGACTCTATGGTTCCGAGGGCCCCGTCCATGCCAGGATCGGCCGTGCTGCCCCCTGGCGGGGAGGACTGACGGGCGGGGGGCAGCTAACCCCCTTCCCAGCCTCTCGTTTTTCAACGGTTTTGTTTTTAAAAAAGGTTATTTTCCCACAGGGATCCTAAAAAAGCGTTTTAATCCACCCGCAACCGCCCTCACCTGACGTCGGTGAGTGTCAGGCAGGAGGAGAGGGCTCCAGCTCCTTCCTGCCATCCCTGCCCTGGTTCTGCTTCAAAATGGAAAATTTGACGGTATTTTTTACTCTGAGGAATTTTTTAATTTTTTTTTTTCGTATTTCAGGGTGTCTTCGTGCAACAACTGACACACATCCATTACTGAACCGAACTGAAGACCCAGTATTTCTCTTTCACTTATTTTGCAGCCCGTCTTCCCTCCCTCTGAACCAGGCTCCTCCGCCCGCGACACAGAAACCATTTCTGCCTCACATAGCTCGAAGCTGCGCCTCTGCCTTTGCAATTTAGTATGTGTACGTTTACCATGGTGCACCGTGATGCAGATCACTAATGAACCTAAGCGCGGGACAGAACGTCTCTGCAGAAACCAGTAAACAGACCTTGGGACTCACAAGGAGGTGAAGCTTTTTCCTTTAGAAGAAAACAATAATTAGGAAAAGAGTAGAGACTGGAATTCTCATTCTCACTGGAATGAGAAATGTCCTCTACCAATAATAAGGCAAAATGCAGTTATTTCCGTACATCATGAACGTTAAAGCTAGATCTGATTTGAAGGAAAGTCATGCCGGAGCGGCAAGTCTGAGTTTTGTAACTAGAATTATCCAATAACCAGACAAGTTGCATTTTTTTGTTCTGAAACTGAAAGTGCACTATCATAGCTTCTCCTTGGGCGAGTATTGCAAAAGACAGAGTAACCACAGTTCAGTTATTTTGCTTCTGGTCCTCTGCTGTCCTAGTGCTATTGTCACCTGTGTACAGCCTGCTTAGCTCTGCACCTCTTATGTTAAGACATGCAAGGTAGGAGGACATGTCACTGAACCTGTAAGCAACTGCAAAATTTGATAGACCATCCAAAATTTTACACCACAGCTGAGAAAACACTTCCTTCTGCCAAGGAGAAAAAAAAAACCAAACACTTAAACTTTGTGCTTTTTCTCTCTTCTGCACGCACAGTGGCTCTTCGCTAGCTGCCCCGCCTGCCTGCGGCTTCATCACAGGACAGTACTGGTATGTCATTTCCACACACAAACTTCAGGAAATCTCATAACTCCAGGAGACTCTCCAAAATGACCCCCTCCCTGGAAAGGGGAAGAAAGGGTATGCAACAAAATTTACAAAGACGATGTGATGAAGCTTGGCAAAATGTAAAACCTTAAGCTTAAAAGACCAGAGCTACGGCTGAGAGACAAGTACTGGCTGCAGGTCAGGAAACCGGATTTATATCCTGACTCGGTTGATTGCTACTGCGAAAAAGTTGGACAAATCTCTCTGGGCTTGTAATTCATTCTTGCCTTTGCGAAGAGCTGTAAGACATTCAGAGTACAACTAGAATCATTTAGGTTGGAGAAGACCTTTAAGATCATCGAGTCCAACCATCAACCATGCCCACAAATCCATGTCCTGCAGAGCCCTGTCTACATGCTTTTTGAATACCTCCAGGGATGGTGGCTCCACCACTTCCCTGGGCAGCCTGTTCCAATGCCTGACAACCATTTCAGTAAAGAAATTTTTCCTAATACCCAATCTAAACCTCCCCTGGCACAGCTTGAGGCCATTTCCTCTTGTCCTATCACCAGTTACTTGATAGAAGAGACCAGCACCCACCTCACTACAACCTCCTTTCAGGTAGTTGTAGAGAGTGACAAGATCTCCCCTCAGCCTCCTTTTCTCCAGGCTAAACAACCCCAGTTCCCTCAGCCGCTCCTGCTCAGATACAACTACTCTTGTATCTTCTTCTTCTCACTGTGGGTGACTTCTTCCAGTTTTAAGATGAAGAAGGTCTTTACCTTATACATCAAAAGAAGAAATGTTTCATGGTCTTGCAATATTGAAGGACTTCTAGAAAAATTACGGCAGATGCTGACATTATCCATAGTCTGATACACAGCTGCATGGAGAACTTTAATTATTTGGATGTTGCATTTTCTGATTTCCTTCTCAGCTGGCAGAATTGGTCTAACTGGGATGCACTGTAAAAACGCATGAATTTCTCTGCTTTCTGTCTGTTCTCCAATGCCACCGTGTGGTTCAGACTGTCAGTACAAGGTGTTCGGGAGTTAGCTCAACTCAAACCTTAAAAACATCAGTACTTGGAAATGACACATTCACCTTTTCTTTGCTTTCTTAGAGAAACAGGAAGAGATAACAATCCTGGCTACAACCAGGCAAATTCCTAGTGAGTCCAGATAAACTAACTCAGGTTTGCGAAGGCTCAGCCTACTAAAATACCTGACCTACACGCGCGGAGATTGTGCAAGGAAAGGGGAACAAACACACTGTAGGATTCAGACAGATACCCAGACGTTTTGCTAAATCTCCAGAAAAAGTCTAGATATAGGTTCCTGCCTAGTCGAAGTTTAAAATGGTGAGATTTCTTGCTAAAGTCAGACTAAGTTTTTTAACACAGGATCGAGGCCCTCTCTGAAGCTATATTTAAAGCTACAAAGAAGGAGGAAAAAGGTAAATTGCAAATGAGGTAGAAAGAGCAAAGATGTTTTAACAGACAGGCAGCTGTTTGAGGCCAAATAAAGGATCCAAATCCAAGAAGGCTCAGGCATTATGAAATAGATATGATTTTGCTTTATTATGGATTTATCACATCTACCTATTGACAATGGTACAATCCAATTTGTTTCCCAGACCTTGTAAGCTCCACTGGTTGCTATTTAAGTCGAAAAACATGAGAACAGAGGGTCTTGCCAAGAAGGACATCTGAGTGAGAGAGCCAAAGCCTCTGCCAAGGCCATGAGTTTAGAGGGTAGAAAATTTCCAGAACAAAAGAGATTTAGCAGGGGCTTAAAAAGCATCCCAGTCCCCATGCAGAAAACCTCACTGAGCTTTCCAGAACACTTTTAGTTGAAGACAGGCAGGAGGAGCCCACTTTTTTGGTATGGTACGTGAGTAAACTGGTTTAGCTGCTGGACCAGCCAAGGTCGGAGCATAAAACCCAACCTGAAGCAACGTGAGAATAATCCTTCAGTGGTGTCTACATTGCTTTACATAGCACATCTTGCAGGCAGTGAATTCTCTCTGCATTGCTTGTCTGCAGGAGTACCATCATGGTTGACTCTGGACAAGCTGCAGGTTGCTAACAGGACCCTCAGGAGCATCTAAGAACATGAAACTATTCACTGCACCCATTTGCAATATGAGCAGGTTATTCCATCTGTCCTTCTAATGACTGTCATACAGAAAAGGCAATCTAGGGTCCTTCCCTGAAGGTGCTCCAGTGTCTCTCCTGCAAGGATTCTGACATCTGCAGCTGTCCTTGCAACAGGCATTTAATGGATGCAGTCTCAGGTCTGGATGGGGGCAGTTTTCTACAGGGGACAGTATGAACATTAAGCACCAGCTCACCATCTCTCCCAATACTAGAACTGGGAAACACCAGGGAAGGCTGGTAGGTGAAACATTCAAGGTAAGCAAAAGGATTTTGTTTGCAAAAGTGATTCTTGACATAGCTAAGCTGTGGAGCACCTTGCCATAGACGCTGCAAATGATGGATGTTATCATGGGCTCAGGAGGGTTCTTTGTGGGTTTAAAGAGGAGAAACGAGAAGAGGGTTGGTAAATACACAGAAGCCACCTCTGCCTTGAGAAGTCACTGAGCCACACCTGGCTGTAGAAGGGTAGTCAAAAACCCTGTCATGATTTCTTGCCTATTATATTCCAGACATTCACACTCTGGACTGGCAGGTACTGTCCTAGATGGATTTTTGTCCTGAGCTAATGGACGCTATATTGTTCTGTCTCAGTCTGCCCTGGTATTGAATAAGGCCAGAAGTTTCACAGGGGTTGGAGCACAATCCATCTTTGCCAGCCTGTGAGTTGCCCAAGATCACTGAAAATGTTAATGGCAGAGCTACAAATAAAATAGAATGGTCTCACCACCTACACTCATTCTGATGACTCAGTCTTGTCTGTACACAGCAGAGCAAAGAAATAATTAACAAGCGATGAAGACAGCAGAATTCTCTCACCACAGTACGGCTCTAATTTGTCCTATTGCTCTTGCATATGCACACCATTATTCTCTATGAATCATTGTGAAGACAGTGACCACTTTTGGGCTGACAGCATATCTTGATGACAAACAGCACTCTTAATGGAACCAGATATGAATGATAATTCCATCACTGATATAAAAAAGAATATTCCGGTTTTAAAAAAAGTACAGGAGTTCATGATAGTCAGTGAAGGTTATAGGAATCCTGGTTTTTTTTTCCTCAGTTAGGCCGTTTCTGAAGTAGGATATTAAAAGCAAGGATTTTCTGTTGTATGGTAAGGAACAACATAATGTAGAAAATCTCATAGGTCTCATAAATTGTGATATGAAAAGGTAATGAAAAAAACATTGTCTGGTGTTTATGTGAAGCCAGGATTGTGGAGAATGATGCAGACCATAAATTTATAGTAAAGGTAGGGCCAGGGCATAGGCAAAGTAGGCTAACTTCTTCAAAATTTCCCTTCTGTTATTTGGAAACTCTTTCTTAAGGAGAAGGATCATTTGTGGAAATCCCAGTATTTCAGCTGCAGGTGAGCAGTCTGTCTTTCTTTTCTTTACTCAGTATTCTCCATAGCTTCATTGTTGGTCACTCCATCAAATCACTAATACCCTGACAGGCACACTGGGAATACCGTGAACCCTTGCCTACTTCTCTATCCACAGATTTCCCAACAAAGAAGCTCCCTAGCAGTACACTGTTTGACAGCTGTGGAAAAGGAAGAGACCAAGTTTAGACACAAAGCCTGGAAAGGAAGTCAGGCCACATGGGACCTAACCAGTGACCCCACCACGTCAACCCATCTTTCTTTTCCTCCACTTCCCACTAAGTTCAGGCGGGCAGATAAAGTTCATTTCTTCTCCCGCAGCGAAATTTGGATGAACATTGCAGCACTGAACCATAAAGCTGGTCTTTATCATCATAATGCACTGCCTACATCTTTAAGTCTGAATCCTATCTCAGCTTTGGAAATCAGATCAGAGGTACAGAGCTCAGGGTCAATGCTCAACAGCTCATTGTTCATGCTAAAGTAAACTATCTGCAGGTAAGAATCAGTGCAAGACATTATCACAAAAGACATGCACACGTACTAAAACTGGAAGGTGTTAATTCTTAAGAGTTTTGGGGGCTTAAAAAAAAAAGTCAGAGCAAAAACTGTTTTCTCACCCTTCTTCTTTCATTTTTATTACTATTAAAATACATTTTGTGGATTCCAGGAAATTCTAGATGGAGACATAAAAAATTCTGATTCTGTTATAAAATGAAGGGAAAAGAAAAATTATTTGACAAGCAATATTAATTATCAGTATGAAAGCATCTTTGCAAATGCAAAGAACTAATATCAAGGAAATTAAGTGAAAAAATCTCAAATTATAAGAAGGCAGACTAAAGCAGAATAGATGTCAAAAATCTAAAGATCACAAGCGCTGTTTGCAATGTGTGTAGAAAGAGGAAAAAAGGCGTGGATTTAGGGAGCAAAAGACAACACATTTGTACGTGGAGTAGTGCATCTTGGCTTAACAAACTGTGTGACAAGCCACTGAATAGGAAATAACTCATCAGCTATGCTGTGATGTTTTACACAATGATAAGAATAAGTAAAATATTCAGACATATCTTGCAAGGATCTGAGTTCTCTTAAGTTATGTGAAAGCAAAGAGCAAAGTCTGCTTTACTGTTGTAGAACCAGACTCCACTGGAGAATCCTGTTTTATCTAAAATCTCCAAAGCCCTTACTGCACAATATCCTAGTAGAAGATACAGCTACCAACTTCATGCAAGACTCGGCTTATAAGCATGGCAGCATTTATTTCTGTTGAATCAGGACAATGTAGTAATTGAATCTAAATGGAAAAGGCAACCCCCAAATATTGCATTTGGTTTCTCTCCTTGTTTTGTCTAAAGCAGCTACTCTTTACATTTGGACTGCCATATTAAAAAAAGCCAACAAATCAGACGCGTAGGTAAAATTTGCTCTGGCACTTACAAAAGTGGTGTAAATCCTTGTACCCTTATTAGTATAATGTGTATCTTCAGTGCAATTTCATACGTTTTTTAAGACAGCAAGCTTGAGGAGAAAAAGAGGAAAAATACCAATCATGGAATTATACTATCCCACGAGAGGAAGCTGTAGATTATCAACCTCTCCTAATTACCACCTTTCCTAATGTTAAAAGTGGCATAGCGGTGCTCTAGCTGTATTTACCTGGTCAGCGCAGAACTGCAGCTGCAGAAAGCTGGCTGGCCATCCTTGTTGAAAAGACTCTGGCAAATGACTAAAACAATAAAACAGCCAGCAGAGAAAGGGGACAAGAGCTCCTGTCTTACAGAAGAGTGTGTAGCATCCAACTGTGGCAAAAAGACTGGGATTTTCACCCAGAAACATGGAAACTAGATACTCTCTTGCCATCACCGCACCTCAGAGGCAGTGGATGGCAGCGCATTAGATCGTGTCTCGGCTTTATTGCCTACATGAGCAGTTTTTGACTGAACACTCACTTCTGGTGACTTAACTCCCTTGCTGATACTGAACATGACAAGGGCAGACAGTCCAGATTTCTCGGCTGTGAGGCAAAACTACCTCCCAGTTCTGACCATATCGCAAGGAAAAGTTAAGTGGGTAAATTTAAGCTGAAGGGACTGGAATACGCCATGCGAGGTGAAATACTCAGGTAGTAACAGCAAGCCTTTAAAAAGCTCTGTGCACAAATGGCACGTGGATTTACTGACACTAATTTGAATAGATTGTCATCCTTTGACTGTTCAGTGTCTTCTTCCTCCTGAAAGGCTTTTTTGTTCCCACACCCAAATTGTATATCCCCAATGTATCTCCTAGAAATAAGTGAATTGGCTTTGCTGACGTTACCCCCAAAGGTTGACGCACAAAGATGACATGCTAGAAATTTATGGGATTAATATTTATGGTTTATTTAGTGAATTTGCAAAAACTAAACCAAAGGAATTAGAAACTGCTAAGCGACTTCAACTATACCCGGTATCTCCAAAAGAAATAAAAATCATCCACACGTGTTTGTATTTCTGTAGCACTGTATGTCCCAGGAGATCCCAAAGGACTTAACAGATCCAGGCCCCCGTGATCTTACAAGCTTTGCCATCCTTTCTTGGCTTTAAGGAGATGAATGGTCTTCAAATTAGTGCAGCTGCTCCCATCAGCGTTAGGATGTACTCACTTCAATCAAATTATAAGGTAAAACCATTATTTAAATCAAAAGGCGCAGACCTTTTAATAAATTTCCATATTTTTGCAAATACTGAGTACCTGAGTTTGTAAGGAGCAATCTTACCGGCTGCTCGAACAGAATCATAGAACAGTTTGGGTTGGAAGGGGTCTCTGGAACCCATCTGCTCCAGGCCCTCCTCTTCCCCTCAGGCCACCCCTTGCTCAAAGCAGGGCCAGCTCCCAGCAGGTCACTCCGGGCTGTGTCCAGTCAGGTTTCCAGCCTCTCCACAGCCTCTCCAAGCAACCTCCTGTAGTGCTCTGCCACTCGCACTTTAACGCTCTGCTCCAGGAGACTCACTTCAGCTCCCAAGTCAAAGGAGTTCTGGCACTGCTTTTTTAGGTGAGGTTCAGCCCTCTGCACAGTAGTACATCACAGTAGAAATGCACTTTCCATCCAACTAAAATTGCAGCAGAGTATTACTGATTTACTTAAAAGTAAAGTATTGCAGGATTTTATTATGTACCTGTGACCAGAGCTTATTTACATTTCAACATAAAAACAACGTATCATACATTGCCTAATTTCGGGTACTAATTTCTATCAAGCGGAAACATTACAGCCAAGGATGATTTATGGCAAGAGACTTGGTGATTTAATGGAAGCATGAGGCATCATGGAAATATTTCTGCTAAAATACAAGTGAGAAAACAGTTAACAATGTTAAATTTTAAATTTAAAAGGGGTGAGGATAACAACCAGCTGCTTGAATGCAAGTGAGGGAAAATCCATACAACTTCCAAGCTCACGTTCCAGTCAGCCTGCTGGCAGGATTTTGATGCCGTGCACTGCTGTCACATTCCACCCAGCTTCTGAATGCCAGCTTTGCAACGTAAAATATTTAAACATAATCCTTTTATCTTCTAGTTCATGCTTCTGCTAAGCGACTGTGAACACATAGTAAATTCCACAGCCAGGGAACCACGTGCATGAGATTCTCAGGAAGATGGATGTTTTCTGGTTGGGTAGCTGCTTTTCAAGCAGCTTTTGTACACTGTGTGCTCTTCTTAAGGAACGGCTGTGTAGTCATTTTAATCCAGCATAAATCTGGCCTGTCACTAACACGGTCAGTCCCACCATTCTTGTTCCCAGCTGCTCATACTCGCTGCCTCCCTCGTGCCAATTCAATCACTCACGTACCTGAGCTGTAAATTGTACCAGGGAAGCCATCCTGCTGAAAAAAAATCATCCTTTTCCCAGTTTGCCGAGTTCGGTTTGGCTTTGTGCTGTTTAATCTGATCTAACTCTGTCCCATCCACTCCCTATGCTGCCCGCAGCATGCTAGAAAACAAATTCACAAAAAAAAGGTATTTTTTTTGGAGCCGGATCAGTTCACGTCCAGTTCACTGCACAGCCACTTCAGTAACGGCGCTAGCGTGAGGAATAAGTGCTTGGACCTGAAAAGTAGGTGCCTCTCTTTCAACAGCAGCCTGGACGTCTGCTAGTTTAAATACATTGGTTTAGCCGTTTATCTCACAGAAGTACTTTGACAGATGACATATTAATGAACAAGTTTACAACAGCATATAAATCATAAGCTTGCAAGCTTCTCACCATACTACTATAGTAGAAGATGCATTTTTACTTTCTCATTCTTGGCCTATTCTCATCTCTTTTCTTCAGTGGATGTCTGTTCACTATCAAACTCAGAAAGAGTGGCCTGTATTTACTTCATAATCTGTGCAAATCCTGAGTGCCTTCCCGTGTCCTAAATAAATCCTAAAGTGAAACTGAGTAGAACAGATTCAATCCACAAGATGTGTTTTATTTTCATACAGTATTCTTTGTTAATGACCACAAACGTAAGATGAAAAAATTTAAACAATACAAACATCTGTATAAAAGCAGATTTCAAAACCTCACCAAAAAAAGGCTATTTTAAAGTCCTGTAAAGGAATACTACTTGACATCCCTATTGTGATCAATAGGATGATGGAGGGAAAATCCTAGCCTACTGACAAATATTGTTTCTAAGAAAGATGAATAGTTTTTATATTCTCCATAATTATCTTTATATATTTTACATAGTATTTGTAAGAAATTGTATCCTTCTACCATTCTAACAAGCATGACAACGGGACGAGTATTTTTTTGTATGTAGAATGACAGTGGGCCACCCTCAGACTTGTTTGTAAATGCCACCTGGTATAAGGCACAGGAAGACGGTGTACACAGAAAGTAGAATGTTTTCGTTGTTCAGATAAACAGCCTTGTGGTGTTTTAATACACTGGACCAGAATGGGCTTAGTGGGTGAGGAGTCATCTTTGATAAGACTTTTGTTAAGATCATTGTCATCTTAAAATGTAAATACAGAAGTGACATAACTGACTGATGTTTAATCTGGCGATCAGGATGCTCCAGCTGTACTGGAGGACAGATATAAATGAATGAGCTTGGTTTACAAAAAATCAGTTATCTTGGCAATTCGCCCAAGATTATTATTTTTTTGTTCACCAATGTCAGTAATTCCGGGCATGGGCTGACATTACAGCTAGACAGCACAGCCAACTACTGTCAAAGGGTAGGCTTGCTCCCAGCACGCCCAGCCATACGCTCCCGACATTTCCTTCATGCTAGCACTGGGACTCATCTGATGCCGCACTGAGCCAGTTCAGGCAACTGAACCCAAGAAAACTAATCCCACAAAAAGCAGTGATTTATCTTCAGCTAGTTCGGCCCTGTGACCTTCGTAAGTAAATAAAAACATCTGTAGGCAAATAGTTTAAAACCTCACAAAAAAGAACTCTTTGCAAGTCCCGCAAAGAAATAGTACTTTGTATCTCTGTTGTGATCAACAGAGTGGGGAAGGGGAAAACCTGACAAACGTTACAGTTGTTTATAAGGAATATGAAAGTTCACATCTGATTTTCTGCGCAATTTTATTTCTATAATTAAAAAAAAGTGTTAAAATGAAGGTAAACTTTTGCTGGCAGAAGTTCTGATTTCTCCTTTATCAGTCAGGAACTGTTGTTATTCTGCCTCTGGAGCTCCGCTTAGCTGAGTTTGTGGTTTCTTTTTTAATAATCTCAAGGTGACTCTCCAGGGTCAGACTCCTCATCCAGCCGAAACTGCGGGCTAACCTAAGGAGAGCCACTTTTCGAGTTCTGAACAAATCTGCAGCCAGAGACCAGCCGGCACCCTGACCGCCACGAAGCGGAATTATACAGCTTGTTTGTTCCTAGGTGCCCCTCACTGACAGAAATGCTTTTTCAATTCTGAATGACCTCAGCAGTCCCTTGGCATTCAGAGACACCCCCCCGCCCCCTCAAAAAAAACCCAAAACCAAACCCCAAAGGCACTCCAGTCCAAGATGGAAAGCCATTTCGCCCCGGAGACCGTCCCTCTCTCCCTCTCCCCAGCCTGCCCGGGAAGCTCGCTGCTCCCCTCACCCCTGACGCCCACTACACTCCTACCGCCGCCGTCCAACCCCGGCTCCAGCCTCTCCCGGCGCTCCGCCCGGTGGTTATTTACCGCGGTCCCCCCGGGTAAACCACAGGCCTCGCCCCGAAGCGACGTCGCCAGCGCCCGCCCGCTCGTACGCGCATCTTGCGCAATCCCAAGGGCCCTGCCTGCAACCGCCGCCGCGCTCCGCGCCTGAGGGGAGCCGTCATGGCCGAGAGGCCGCAGCCCCCGCGGCCCGGGATCGGCGTGGGGGTGGTGGTCACCAGCCCCGCGCACCCCAACTGCGTCCTCCTGGGCAAGAGGAAAGGCCCGGTGGGGGCCGGCACCTACCAGCTCCCCGGAGGCCACCTGGAGTTCGGGTAGGAGCCCCCAGACACTCCCCTCCGCCCCTCACCGGGGAGAGCCGGCCCCGGCCTCTCCTCCTCTGAGGCGGCCGCCATGCCTTTCCCCCC
>VYZV01018614.1:33101-45406 GCA_013401275.1 Pandion haliaetus | reverse complement strand
CTGTAAGTCTGAGGAAACTCTCCTCTCCGGTAGGGTCAAGACCTAACGGGGGGGGAAATAATAAATTTAAAATAACTGCATACGCAACTTGCATTTGCGGTGGTAATTTCTGCACAAGCCGTCCACCCTGGCAGAGGTAGAATTGTGACGTGATTCGTTTTATACTCTGGCTTTTACTTTTTGGGGTTTTTTTGTTTGTTTTTTCCTCCTGCAGGTTGGGAATGGGTTAAATGGGATGAATTTCCTCCAGCAGATCAACTGTTCTGGGCTTTACGCTGTTTGAGAGAGCAAGGTTACAATCCTTTCACAGAAGAGCTTGATCATCTAAAGGGGTACACGGGAAGTCACCAACTAGCGTAAAAACTAACCATACATGACGTAATAAACTAACGGACCGACCTGCTTTTTGGGGAGTAAAAGAGAAAAGGATAGATGTTTGCTCTGCCCACGTGAAAATACTACCCTTCCCAAAGCCACAAAGACGCCAAGTGTTTCTTTACCTTATTTCACACCGCAGTTGTCTCGCTCCAGAGTTATTTCTTGCTCTAGTGGTTAACAGTTAATGTCATCTTTTATAGAAAACGTGGAGTGTTTTACCTGGTTAATCGTTATATAGATGACTAGCCCTTTGGAAGTCAGAACTTGTCATATAGATGACTAGCCCTTTGGAAGTCAGAACTCGTCAGAGAAGCTCACTCGCTTGGAAACGGTTGCAGCATCAGGCCCAAGAGAAACCGGTATCTTCAAACCACTGTCCTGCTTTCTGTGGAAAACTACTTTGTGTATCATGCTGCTTTCCTGTAATTATAAATCTTGGACCAATTTTTAAACTTAGCCTTGTCTCATAGCTTCAGTTAAGATACCGTCACGAACAAAAGTCACATTTTACAGACAACACCTTGTTCTCCCCCAGACAGTAGCACATACTTGAAAATCAGGGTATTACGGACACAAAAAAGGTTGCGGTGCCTGACCCTTCTTGCCACCCCCTTTCATTACAGTGTTCTGTTTGCAGCCTCACTTACCTTAGAATTTATCTGTAGAAGTGTTTCTCTGCAGCTGATCTTAACTCCCAATCATGTTACTAAAGTCTTAATGGTTTAACGGAGAGGTGCCTACCGTGTTCTACTAGGCCAGCACAAATAACGTTGTACAAACTAATCTCATTTCTAGGTGTAGCTCTACGGCACGGTCACACTTTTTGGCTAAAGAGGGTTGTCAGTATGAAACAGCAGAGATACAGCTACTGGGATTTGATAACTGGTTAATTTTCAGTTTGATGTGGCTAAATGATTGAATGGGTAGTGAATGAATCACAGTACGCAAAGTATATATAAGAACAATGAGTTTGTATTTTTTCATTTTTCTAGAATCTGTAACCAAATTTGATTCTTTTCCAGCTGTAGTCATTAGGACATCAGCAATTAATTGTAGGCTATGACTTTTTAAAAAAATCACTACTTGGCTCATTTTTTTTTCTCTTCAGGGTTCTTTTAAAACACAGTTTTTGTCTGTTCCCTTTAGATATACCCAGTGTACAAACTGTTCTGAGATAAACCTTTAATTTCTTTCAAATAAAACATAAGCACAATATTGAAAGATTAAAATCATCTGAAATTATGAATTGACTTGTCAGTTCTTAAAAGAAATGAGCTTGAAGGGTTTAAATAAAGCTTTTCCTTACTTTGCATATACATTTTCTTAAGTGGAGATGGCTATTTTTGCTGACAAGCAGACGGAGCAATACGAGGTATTATAAGGATGCTCCTGATGATCACAAGCCTCCTGCTTAGAACTTCAAGTATTAACTAAGCACAACTTCCCTTAGGGACAGATAGTCTTTCTCTGAAGTGAAGCAAGAAGATAATGTAATAAAGCAGTTTTGAAATGGGAAATATCACTGAAAATTCCTTTACTGCTGGATCTTTGTAGAAAACTTATTTTTTCTATTCAAAAGTGGAGATTTTCTTTCTGAAAGCAACTTCATATACCCTGAAAATTATTCCACTCAGCTGTCAACAAAGAGGCTGTAGGAAGAGTTGACAGATGTCCTGCCCATTCTGTCCCGAAGAATAATGAAAAAAAACCAAAACAAAACAAAAAAAAACCTTATTAAAATGCTTTAGTGCAATTTTAAATTTTAGAAGGCATCTAGCTCCCAATGGGAAAACCGAGGTCACTGTAAAATGGTTTGTCATGCAATCAATATTTTGTTAGCATTAATGGTAATATTCATTCTATCTGTTGTAAATATACAAGTAGTTACTGAAATGAGGACACAAACAGTACCTCTGGATGTCAGGGTTTCCGTATCCTTTCTAAGTGGACTGATTAAATGACTGCAGTGCATTACTGCAATCAGCAGTCCCTAACTTAAATAACTTGTTTTGTATGTGTCATGCATTTGTACTTTCCCCCTGCCCAGGAAAATTTGATTCTTGGTAGTTTTTAGCTGCTAAGACTTGGTCCTTTCAACTAAACACTATGTTTATTTTGATTTTTGGTACTGTTGCTAAACAGGAGAATCTATTATGTACACATCTAAGCCACTGTGTAACAGAACACACACTTAAAGCTTTGTAGTTTTCTAAATTGCTTGTAATAGACAAAATTCACCTAAAATGGCATTATAGTTATCCAGCACTGAGAAAAATACTCCTGAACAGTATATAGTTTGGAGGACCGATGTGGAAAAAAAAAGCGGTTAGGATGCATCTTACACCCAGTCTGATTTTATGCTAAGGGAACCTTAGCATATCATCTTAACTGTTTCTTAGACATAACACATTGGTCCCGTTTAATCCTTTAAAAGACTAGCCAACAACCCAGAAAAAGCAGCGGTCATTGCTTCTGCTCACTCTTGTTTATGTCTGGAAACAATCACCCACCTCCACAGTATTTCAGTTAGTGAATCTACTGATACAGCCACGTAAGAGGTTTGGGTAGACTGTCCTTTACACTTTCCACGACTATTAATTATCTCTATTTGTATTTCATTCCAAGAAAACAATGTCCTTATAAATGAGAAGACAAAAGAAACTAGCGAGCTGTGGCTGTGTCATAAAATGTGTTAAGGGAGGGGCATTTAGGGACGAAAATACTAATCCCGTGGTACAAAGGGTCAAGAAACTGCTTTTGCAATATTGTGGATGATTCCAATCACATTTAAGAAAAAACAGTGTGAACTAGAAGAGGCATAGGCAAGGTTAACTAGGATGATTGAGAGGCCAGGTGTACTGTAATTAACATTAATTAAAAAGGAAATAAGAGTTCTCTATAAAGACCTTAGGAGTAAACACCAAAGAGGAAAAGCTGATGCTGAATAAAGGTTAAAATATATATGTATATGAATAAATTTAGACTGCAAAAGAGGCAAAATTTTAATAACTCTGAAAATACTTCCAAAAGGAACAGCCGAGACAAAGCCAAATTCCCCATTTCTCCTTTAAAACAAAACACCACTGCCCCGTATTATGTGTCCTTTTCCTTTCTACATCCTTATGGGACTTGTACATATGTTGGTCATACATGGCAGCATTGCTGACAGCAGTATTTGAAAGATTGTCTGAGCAAATGAGGAAGGACCTGATCTATCAGGTACTTCCTGCAAGGAATCTACAAAATGGAGACGTGGAGAGAATTGCGATCTGTGCTTCAAGACGCCTCGCTGCAGGGCAGAAACCTGGAACTGCCACGAGCAACAGTTCACCTAAGTAACCCTCTGAGCAAAACAGAAAACTAAAGAGAAAAGTAGCTGTCGTAAAATAACTCCTTAAGCAAAACAGAACAAGGAAAGGAAAGCACCTTTGGGGAGATGAAAGAACATTGTAGCTGAGGCAGGAAACGCAGCTGCTGAAGTACGCAAATTAGCAGGTTCAAAGAACGGAACAAAATTATAGGTGGCAAGAATAAAGAATCTGTGAGCACTTGGAACTGATAGGAGCTGAACCTGCAGCGTGCCCCAAAGCACGTCATCTCCGGGGTCCCTGGATGCTTAACCCAAGTATTGGCGAAGCCTTGCAAACGGGCGCTCCGCATCGCCCCCTCAGGGTCTGCCCAGTTAGTCGGGGTGCACCTGATAGAGCTCAGCCGAGAAGGACAGACTCGGTTCCTGACTCCTCTGCTGCTTCTAATACTGACTTGGCATTCTGCAAAGGGGAAAACTTCTGAAACTCCAATCAGAATTCAACCACATACTGGGATAAAATGTGCTGAGCGGTGAAGTTACACAATAACTCACCTAGGATTTAAGTCTACAAAATGAAACATAAAGTTACATCAAAGCTCGGTTTATTTATGACAAATCATTCATTATATATTACAATAATTACAAACATTTATTTTTTTTACACCTTATTGCCATACTTTCGTTCTCGGCATACACAAGATGATCAAGAACGTGGATTTAGGCAGTAACAAAGATATTAAAATTACAAATTTCATGTCTCATTTCTGTGCCATAGAAAAGGCTATCATCAAAAGAGTAAAGTTACTAACAAACATACAAGGGGATTCCCCTTACACCTTTTTTCCCAGGAACTTTTGTCATCTAATGTATAGCAAATATATATATATACACGCGCATCTCTTGCAAACATACACATCCACACATTTACATCATCACTGGAAATTTGACATCTCTCCTCCAGCAGAAAGCTCCCAGTCATTTTACTTGAACATCTAATGGAAAAAAAAGGAAAAATTCTGAAATTCATGGTTTTACCCTATTTCTGAGCCAGCTGTTCTCTTCCCCCTACACAGGGCCGCCAGCGTAACAAAAGGGTATTGCAGTTTGTGACGAACAGCATCCAACCTACCTTCACCACAGGAAAGGTCTACTAGGGATACTGTTCCTCCTGTACCTAGTCTGAGTCACTGCTGCTGCTCGAGGAGTCTGTTGACATAACTTCTACATCATCTTCATTCTCTTTATTGTGTCCCGGAGGCTCCAACATGAAGTCATTACTATGATTAGGAGGTAGCATGTTCATTGACATGTCACTTGACTGCCAAGGATACTGAGGAGCGAGCACGTCTGGGAAAAAAGGGCATAATCAATCAAACCAGCCAGGCCAGCCTCAGTTGCCTCTGACCTCTTTCAGCTCTCACCACTTCTTCTCTTCTCCTCCTACTTCCAAAGGCATCCCACACCACCAACCTATCCTCCCCCCACAACATTTCCTAGTCTCTCGCTTCCCTGCCCCCAAAACGGCTCCCATTTCAAAGCTGCAGTACAAATCTATATGCCACTTCTGCTCCCTTTTAATTTATGCTCCCACTGCTGTGAGTTCTTCTCCACTTATTACCAGGCACTGTAGCTAAGTCTATCCCATAGAAGAAACCAGCCATCTCCCACTTACAGCGAGAATTAAAAATAATTAGGCAGAGTCAGAAGTGAACAAAAGCCTACCCGCGTGGGACTTTGAGTACAGAAAGAGAGGGCACTGTCTAAGCAGGGGGTCATATCTGGTAGATTTACTCTCACGTAGGCGCTGCCTAACTCAGAACGCGGACTCCACACACATAGCAGCTTCTAATCTTTCAGTCTGCAGACACCTGAGATTCCACTTACCAGCTACAGCCACAGTCCCCTAATACCAGGTGCATTATTACCCGGCAGTACAAATCTGACCCACCAGCAGATGTGAGGACATAACGCAGCCTTTATGCCAGTTCTGTGCCTGCTTTAGGAAGACCAACAATAGTACCAGGTGGTCTCATCCCAGCTGTGCTGAAGATAACCAAAACTGTATTTGAACCAGCTGAGAATGTAAGCCAGTGTTTTACATCCTGTGGCCATGCTTCAGTGCTGGAACCAGTCCACTATTAAGCCAGGTTGAACGTGTGTGCTAAGCAGCCTCAATGTTTTGAGGCTACCAAGCAGCCCAGTGGCTGGCTTGCAGACTCGGTAAGGACTCACTAACTGGACATCTCTCTGCAGAAGTCTCTAAAAGGACTAGATCCCATAATTAGCATTCTCAGGACATGCCTCCACGCACCAACGGATTCAGGATCCCTACACAAAATGCCAGGGCAGCCTCTACTTTCTTCTAAATGAAGTTTAGATGAAGTTTCCCTCCTACCTCACAGTCTAGTAATTAGAGGATTTCCCCTGACATAGACGACCCAGGTTCAATTAACAACTTTGCTTGAGAACTTTAAATCCCGCATTTTCCAGCTTCTCAAGGAAAAGTCCTAAAGAGTGGGGCCATCCTCAGCACTTCCCTGGTGGGTTGCTATGGACAGATGCTATGTCAGGGTCCCACTCCTATTCAGCTCACTGACCCATTTTATCCAAGGCCAGAGGTTTAGAAAATGAGATGATGCAAAACTTCAAGTCACTTCCTAAGAGGTGACAATAGGACTAGACACATGATTGGAAAAACAAAATCCAAGTTTACTATTTCTCCAATGGAGTCATGATACAGGTTTTTTTAACATATTTGGTGTAATTTTTGACAACAAGCTTTCCATAACCTGCAAGTGGCTTAACAGGCAGGGGAAAACTGTTACCGACCTCCTATGAATCCAAACTAAGAATTTTTCCAGAATTTAGTCTAACCATGGTAGATTAATGCTGCACAGGTACAGAACCACTGAATTCTTATTCAGTTACTGTAATTTACTGCTAAATTCTATTTTAGCACGAATGAATGAATCCTACTAAAGTCAATGGAAGTGCCCATTTCTCTAAGCAATTAAGGGATTAAAGCTCAATTCCTACACTCAAGGTACTTACTACCTCACCAGCTGTCCTTTGCAGTATCTTTTCAACCCAAAACTTCTAAGCAAACAGTCTTGCTACACAGAGCACTTAAAGGAAGATACAGGGATGACAATAAACCTCTTTTCTTCCAAATAGAGCTTTCACAATTCCATACTTTCTCATCACTGCTAAGAAAAGTTTTCTCTGAAAACCCTTCCTTCTAATATGATTTGACATCACTTAATTTACATCAATTTAAAATAAGTGAATTGGAGGGTAACTGAGTTGTTTATATTGACTTAGTTGTAGTGTCTGCAATATGATTTAGCATGAATGAAACAAAGCTAACAATTAGAAATTGCATAATTTTACTAGACCTTCACTGCTAGGGAACAACATTAGCCCTAATTTTCGTTATTTTAACTCTGACTTGCCTTTGCTAAGGGAAATGTGTAATTGCTATGACTGTACAAGGAATAAAGAAAAGCAAAACAAAACTGAGTTTCTCTTACCTGGCAGTCTGCCCGCTGCAAGTGCATCCCCTGGTAAGTGTCCATTAACTCCATTGGTAGATGGGTTGTTCATCTGACCCAAGAGACCACTCCTCATTTCCAGATCTGTAGGATATGGCCTACGTGGGTCCCCTTTAAGAAAAAAGCAAAGGAATGTTTTTAAATATTTAATAATTGTCTTGCAGACATTAACTTTTTCTTCAGTGCCTCGTTTACTGACCAAAAAAACCCATACTCTGATTGCTTGGATCAGCAATGAGCACCACACCCGTTTTGTTAAAATCTAAGCCTGTGTCTTTCACTTGAGACTTTCTTTGTTCATTCAAACTTGGCAGAAAAAGCACATTAAAACACAAAACAAAACATGTTTAGAAGATATCTTTGCTCTCCCTGCTACTTCACAGCTAAACAGCAAGGACAGGAATAGGAAAAAACACATTCTCACTTTGGACAAGGATAGTTCCCAAAACTGAAACCTGATATAATGAAAGCCCTGCTTTGGACTCCACTGATTACTAACATCCTCTGAAAAGAATATTCTAAGGGGCAGGAGGGAACACAACCAAGCACATGGAAAAGCCTTGAACATATTTGGTTCTAACTCATAATTGGGGCCAACATTCAGAGGAAAAAAGCAAACAAAGGAGAGCAGAGGAGGCCAGTCAGTTCATGGAACCATGCATTTTCATAGCCTTTTGAAGACGTACGTAAAGTCTACAGGACTTTGGATATCCATTTTTTGTTGAAAATATTAGATATAACAGCTGAAAACAATGTTACTCTAATAAACCCCAGTGTTTTTCACTTTATAAAAGCATTATAAGACCAGATACTGACCATGCTTTACTATTTAAAAAAAAAAAAAAAAAAAAAAAACAAACTATTGTCATAAACATGATAGTTACCTGGTACCCATGTCAGAGGGGCACAAACAGCATTGCTAGCACTGATCCTATGGGCATATTTAATTATTTCTTCAGAGGAAATAGCACCTGGAAGAATGGAAGAAAAGTTACTATATTCTCAAGAGACTGCATCATTCAATTATTTCAGAGTATCAGACACTAATATCTAAAAGATTGGGAATGTAATTTTGTCAAACATTAAGACATGCTTCACGTGCAATGACTGCTTAGAGGATTCTTAAGACTATGCAAGGATGAGCTTTGCAGTGAACTGATTTCACAGCCACGAGTTCCGTACCCCTTCAATGTCAACAGTTCTTCAACCTTGTGAACGACACAAACCTATCTCTTAAGCAGTGTACTTGACAAGCACAATTTGTAAGAAAACTCCAGCACCTGCTTTATTATGGAATTTTCATAGCAGTAAAGCAATTTTTTCATTTGTTCAGTAATTGTAGAGCATACATGTAGCAGCCCTTCTAAATATGTGCCTGTATTACAGTAATAAAAACTTTACGAAATTCCTTGATTTTTTAGATTAATGATGTATAACAAAGTGATAAGACACTGTAAAAACCACCAAGAAAACCTCCCACAGAAAAAAAACACCAAAAAAACCCAGTCAGTTTAGCTTGGTAAGTGCCACAGTGGCAGGAATTGCTACAAATACAAACCAGTATCACCAGCTAGTCAGTCTTTCAAACACAATGCAGGTCCACACAAACATTCTCTCCCTTTCTTTCCTCAGCAGACCTACTGAAGCCATTTGATGAGACACTTAGGTAATCAGATATACTATTATCAGTCCAAGAAGAGTGTTGAGATACTTGAATTTAGGTTTAATATTAAAGACATGTTTGCCACAAAAAAAGAATTCGTTCCTGCCTTTATTCTGAGGAAATGGTTATGAAATGGAAATGTTTACATATAAAGCATCCGAAATCTGTGATGGTAGAATTAAAAAAAGTAAAATAACCCTAACCTGACCTCACTACCAACTTTCTTTACAACTGCATTTACGTAGTACGTACAATCATGGACACTCACCTTTTCTTGCCTTTTCAATTGATTTCAGCTTTTCCTTTGCTTGATAAACAGCTGTTGCCTGGTTGTATTAAAAAAAAACCAACAAACAAACTAAACCAAAGCTTCAATGCGTCTTTCATTTGTAAACTTCTACATAAAGTCAGCTCTGTGAATAATCCCTTGCATTTAACTGCATTTTAAGAGAGAAACTATTCAGTGAACATTTTCAAAATATACAGAAATAAAGTAGGTTTGGAAGAAAATTAGCATTATAAAACAAAACAATACCGTGATAACTAAACAGTATTTGACTACTGAAATAAAAACAAACCACTAAGCTCTTACAAAGTTTTAAATATTTAAATCTGCTCAGACCAACACACCACTTTCTCTAGAACAACCTTTTTCACAATCAGATGCTCAAAAGCAAAGACATCATTATGAACTTACCAGTATGTGCTCTGCTTCTTTTAGTTGTTTCTGCAGCTGCTGAATATCACTATCCCTCTTTTCTACTACCTTTTCTAAAAGCTGCATTTCATGATGGATTTTCCCCTGATCAACTGCCAACTTCATTAGCTCTTGAAACTCTCCATCTCTCTGAATCAGCAGTTCCAGGATCTATTGAATGAGAGTTTTGTAGAACTTTTAATTTAGCTAGGGTAACAACACACCCTCAATCGTGCTGCAAAGAGCAACTGACATCCATGGGAGTACTTCTGTTGGCATGAAAAATGAAACAAAATTTCTTCTTCTCTTTGCAGAAACAGCCTACAAAGCATACAACAAATGAACAAACAAACAAACAACAACCTGAGGACCAAGACTGCCTTTGTAGTGGGGCCAAGACCTCATCATCACCATTAACCTGGGTATAGGCAAGGACAAAGGGAAAAGGAAAGAAAAAAAGGAAAAAATTAGAAGTAAAGCATTGTGCTTACCCAAAGAAATACAGTTTAGAAAGCCAGCTTACCTGGCCCTCCTCTCCTGGTTGTGGAAGCTTCTGGTTTCTTGAAATTGCCAAAATTTCAATTAGTTCCCTGAAAGGAAAACTCTGTGTTTGTACAATTTTCTAGGGCATTATTTGTAAATCACATCAAGTCATCCCAAAACTGACAGAGTACTGATATCATTACAAAAGTATTCATGGACTTCAGTATTTTATAGCACAGCGTTGGCAGGGATTTCTCAACTAAGAGTAATTCTGTGAATAGTCTCATGATTGGAGCACGTTTTCTTCTTTGTTCTTTGAGCTCGTGAAGTGCTTATGTGTATTTGTGCTCATGAAACAAGCTCAGTTCCTGCCAAACTACGTAAGACATAAGCAGAAGCTGAAAGAAGAAACAGCACAATGAAACGCATTCTTACCCTACTTCTACTGCCTTTGTGTGTTGCAAGAGGGCACAGAAGTTGTCTTCACTGTTTTACTGCTCTACTTCTCTCCATTTTTTCCCAACAGAGCAAATTTCACACTTGGGTTTAGAGCAATTAAGTCTACACTTTCAAACACCTGAAGAGTTTGCTGTGAAACTACTTTTACAACAAGTATTTCCACAATGGTGTATTAGCTGTATATCAAACACACCAAAATACCAAAAACCTAGTAATATTCTGGTGCTAGGTTAGAAGTGCTTCTCAAACAAACCTCTTGATCACGTTTTCAGATACCCGTTTACTTTGCCACCATTCTGAAAAGCCATCAAGAACCTCAGAGGGGACTCGCTAAGCAACAAGACCAAGATGCAAACAGGCATCTTCTCTAAATTCAGCAAACTTATTTGGCTTCTAAGGCTATGGATGGCAGTTCAACGCTATGCATGAGTAACTGTCTATCTGAAGACACTGTCCTTGGAACAGTACTGAAGCTTTGCTTGGTCCAGTGCAAGCTGTTCAGTGGGATGTACGATGAATACAGCAGTGAGGCCAGAACCCTGAAATGAAAACGGGTACTATTCACAATGTCTGAAAAAGCCCCTCACCAGTAAAGCTCAAAGTAGCATCTTGGTCTGTGTCTCTTGGTCACCACTGAACACTAAAATGATTTAAAACAATTAGGGAATAAAAGAAACTTGTCATTATCACTAAAGCTTTATTCTACCTGACCAACACTGAGCAGTAGCAAATAAAGCCTCTTTTAAGTAGGTCAACTACCGCCACCAAGGCTGATGTCACGGAGGGTTGTAATTCTGCCCTGTGTCAGCTGGATGATGCACAGAGACAGATTCAAAACTAAACAGAGGCTACAGATTAGACATGTCGCTTGATTTTGCCCCTACCACCAAACCACTATCATGACTGTGAAAGGCCTAGCTCCATGGTGCTGCAACACTTTGCTGATCAACAGGAAGATTCACTAAATGCTGCTGAGGGTTGCTCTGGATTCATTATGGTAGAGTATCAGGCCCCAAGACTTAAAAAAAAAAAAAAAAAAAAAATTAGATAAAGAACAAGTCTTTTGGTTTTTTTTTTCCCCAAAACCACATGTTCTCCAGCAACCTGTATGTCACAATAAAATCTAAAACTGAAAATAACACCTAACCAGAAACAACAAGAGCAACTGACCAATGTATCTTCCTTTTCCTACCAGTGGTAATCACACAAGAGTGAGGCAGCCACATAACATATGGGTTATGCCCTCTGAAAAAGTTTTCCTAAGCTTCTGCTCTCCTCGAAAGGAGGAAAGTAATTCGTCACCAGTTTAACTGCACTGCCAGCTGAACCTCCACAACATGGTGGACAACTTGGACGAGGGTTATCAGTCCAGCCTCAAGAGCACCGACTTAAGTATCTGAGCATTTATATCACTCCAAAGACGAGCTCTGCCGCCTACTTTGAGCGAGTTTAACACTAATACAGGCAATGACCAGAACGGCTTCAGTCATGCAACACCACCTACAAATTTCTGACTTAAGCATAATTTTTAGTGACTAAGAACAAGCCTAAAATCGGTGCGTGTGTGCATTTCACAGGAAACGCAGGTGTCGACCAAGAAAGAAAAGCAAATGGAAGAATAAGGAAGCTCTCCTTCTGCTCTGAAAATAGGAAATTAAGCACCGCCGATGCTTTCCTACTGGGGTGAGAGCTGTGGAGCAGAGCCCGGGACCGGACCGAGCCCCCCCCCCCGGCCCGGCGCAGCACCACCCCCTCTCCCGCAGG